>CAXKVK010000001.1:0-17529 GCA_964058895.1 Carex divulsa
TCAAATTTATTTAGTATCAAGTCAAACTGTCAAATGTAGAAGTTTTAAGTTAATTTCAATGTACTTATTTTTCAACATTTTTAATAGTTTGACTTGATACTAAAATAACTTGCAAAAATAAAATTTTGACATGTAAACATATCACTCATAAAGTAAATCACTTCGAAGGGTTTGAATTACTCATTTAAAGTCTATTCAATGAGTTTTAGAATTGATGTCATATGACACTAATATCATACTTCTCGGACTTAATAATAATTTTCATAAATAAAAATTCTCCTAAATAGGCACCGTATTATTTTTGGTCTCAGTATGGTGCCTAACGGGATACAGACTTCATATTTAGGGCAAGTTTGAAACAAATTCAGATTAAATGCAATACCTGACCGAGTATGTCAAACAAACTCCTCACAATTGACAACCTCAATAAACGAGGATGGCCGTTGGTGAATAGGTGCGTCCTTTGTAAGGCGGAAAGCGAGTCAATTAAACATATGCTTGACACCTGCAACTTCTCCAAATTAGTGTACTGTGAATTAGCAAGAAGGATACCAGATAAAATGCCCCTGACAGCAATTGGCACACCAACTGAGATGATGGCAAACACAATAATACTGAAAATACAGAGAGGGACATTGCTCATAGCTCAATTTTGTATTTGAAGGGAGCGTTGCAATAGAACCTTCACAGAACAAAGCAAAGAGGTGAAGGACATTTCAGATGAAGTGATGTGCCAACTTCAATCCAGCGCTGCACGAACAGCAATAACAGATAGGGAGTAATCAACCAAGCCGCAGACTAAGTTTTTTCTTCTTACTAATTTTCTTCTACACCTCCAAATTACTCCTTTATTTTACTACATTTATATTTTGCTCAATTTGTCTTGAGCACAATTGCTTTTCATCTTATGTAGTTACATTTCCGATGTAATAGAACATTTTATTTCAATTAAATATGGGCTAGATCCCCTATTTTTTATCAAAAAAAAAAATACCTGACCGAGTATAATGAGAAGTTGAGAACTAAGTTGTCAGTTTCAACATGGCGCAAAACTTAAAGGTAATGTTGGGCACACCTTCTTTAAAGTTTTTTAGAGCTCTTTAAGAGACTAAAGAGTCTTAAACTTGTTAAATATTTACTCCTTTGTAAAACTTAATATCACTTTTTTAAGACTCATTTTGTCCATATTTTTAATGAGTCATTCTATATGACTTAAGCATGCACTTTCTTAACTTTTTGTTTGAACACTTCTTCTTTAACAGAGCTTAAAATTTGATCCTAACTTATCGAATATTACCAAAGCAATTAATTTTACCCTTGACTTGGGTATTCTACTTGGGAATACTCACTCGATTTAAAATTGTGCACTTCCAAAATGTTACAAATCTTTAAAGTATATTCATTTGTAAGGAATAGTTTCAAGAAAATATCTCTGTGGAAAATAACTTTATGAAGAAAAATGAAAAGTAAATTTTCATGTTTAAAAAATCCGCATGTTCATTTTGATGGAAATATCTATGTGGAAAATAACTTTATGGTTTGAGGTTAAACCTCAGCCAGTTTGGAATTCTAACTAGCATAGGGGCAGTATTATTGGGCTTTGAGATTTGTATCAAGCTAGAGGTTAAACCTCAGCCAGTTTGGAATTCTAACTAGCATAGGGGCAGTATTATTGGACTTTGAGATTTGTGTCAAGCTAGAAAGAATAGTCTGAATCCACTAATTGTAAAAGATTTTTTTTTTTTTTTTCAGATAACGGAGAGGATGTGAATTCAAAGAAAACACAAAGCAATTTGAAAGTAGCACTTAAAATTGTAGGCGGGTTAGCAAAACATAACAAAATTATGCATTTTTGCTCGAGGTGCTAAAAGTAAGGATGCAAAGTGCAACGGATCAAATATTATTGATCTGTATCTGATTCTGTATTCAAACTTTTATATATTCAGATATTTGAATACGAATACAATACAGATATTAATTTATATGGATACATATATAGATATAGATACAATTTTAACTTCGAACGGAAAGTAATATAATCAAAAGAGGGCTAAGTCACCTCTATGCAGTGAAAATTTGTAATTTGGTCTATTAAATTTTATAATTTTTATATGTATTAATACTTTTAGGCTCCTTTATAAAATAAAATTACATTACACTTTATTTTCTAGTCTCTCTCATCTTAATTTTCTAGTTCTGTCTCTGAAAGTGTGTACAGATAAAAAGAAAATTAGAAAACAAAAATAATAATTTTATTGGAAATACAAAAATAGTTTTTTTTGTAATAATTTCTTCCCCTTAAAAAAAATAAAATGTTGGAAATATAATTTTCGCTAAAAAAAGTAGAGTTAAAATACTCATTATATTCTCATGTCTTTATTTCGTTTAATATACAAAATTTTGATTCATGCTTCTCAACCTATGTTGTATGAATACGGATACAAATATTGTATCGGATACAATATGAATACAACAATATGCCGGTTTTTTTATTAATAGGAAAATAATTAAATAAATACCGTGATTAAAGAATGTTTCCGATTTTTTGCGAAAAGTGGGAAAACCGTTATCCAAAATTACGGCCAGAGGACGCTATTCAAAATCACGGCCAGATTAGAATAGAGCTATTAGCAGATGGAGGGGATAAACAAGGGCCGTTAATTTAGAAAACGGCCAGAGCGGGCTGCTGTTCTGAATCACGGCCAGAACGGGCCGTTTTTTTTAGAATAATTGGCATGAGGCAACAGTGGAGGAGAAAGTTTTCGGCTGGTCACGGAGCACTACATTATTGAACAACGGGCCTATTATGTGCTTAAGCATGTTCTTTCTGAGAGAGTACTCCATGAGACCATGAGTATTCAGAGATCTGTATCTTTCGTGGAAGCGGAAATAATCCAATGTCCTTTGACTAAATTTTCTTCCAATATGCCTTTCTGTTCGTTCGATGAACATTTGATCAGATCTAAAGGATTAATAGGTGCTAATCAGACGGATGAGGAAGCAGTTAACTAGATTTAGGTCCTCTGTCCATTATTCTAAATGGCGGTCCGCTTTGGCCGTGGCCCACTCTAGCCGTGATTCGGAACAGTGGCCCACTCTAGCTGTTTTCTAAATTAACGGTCCGTGTAACAGCTCTATGCTAATCTGGTTGTGATTTTGAATAGCGTCCTCTGGCCGTGATTTTGAATAACGGTTTTTTCACTTTTCGCAAAAAATCGGAAACATTCCTTAACGACAATATTTATTTAATTATTTTTCTATTAATAAAAAAATCGGCAACAATATGGGCAGTTTTCCAAATAGAAATTCAGATCCAGTCAGATACCTGATTTGGTAGAATGAGATCCGAACCGTTTATTTCAATCTGGCACATTAAAGGCTCAACGCTAGAGTTGACCTCTTTACTCCCACAAATGGTTCTCCGCCTTCACGGGTCGCTGCAAGAAGAGTCCAGAATGAAATTATGAAAGCAAATTAGTTTCGTCGCCTGGTAGCGCCGTGAAAACTAAAAACAAAGCAACATCCTTTTGAATAAAAAGAAAAAGAGAAGAGAGAGAGAGAGAGAGAGAGAGATGGCGTTGTTGATGGAAGCGGGGGCAGACCCCGTGACAGAGAAGGAGAAGGTCGATATGGATGCCATCGCCGCTCTCAAAGAATCCTCTGCTCTCGAGTTCAAGGTTCTTCTACCTCTTCTTCCGTATTTTTTTTTCTGAGTATCTTGTAAAAGATAATACTCGTCAATAGGTCTATGTGATGGTGGAAGACGTCTGTTGTGTCATATATGATAAGCTTGTCACTTGCTCACGCTCCAGTGAGCCTGTTTTTTTTTCTCCCGTAAATCGAACTAAGCCAATCAGTGTGAATGTCGATGGTGGGTGCCAATATTATATGAGCTAGCTTTGAATCAGTTTGTCTGAGCTTGGGGGTAATGTCAAACACTAATGTGCAATTTAATCAGCTTTTGCATTGCTTAAGATTAGCTTGTGTGTGTTGGAGACTTGGAATGCCATTGACAGACCAACCAAAATTGTTGAGTGCTAATTGAAAATGATGAAATTTGAGGTGATTTGCCAAAGCAATTTCTCTCTCTTTTTTCCTTAACAAAAGATTAACTTCTTCAATTAAGGTTTTGTAGATGATTTTCTTTTCATTGCTTAAATAATATAGTGGTGTTCCTACACAGGATATAACCAACCATATATTAACTTTGTGGGGAAAGTTTAGGAATTGTTTGCCTGACTTAACCTCAGTTTGGCAGTCTGGTCTTCAGGTCTTGTTTACATATTAGCTGGAAAATAATGCGGGGCAGTTACAAGTATTAATGTGTTAGTCATTTATTTAAAAATGATAAGAAATTGGGAATTTCAAACAAGTTTTAATACTAGAGTATAGCGATAAATTATTTCGGCCAAGTTATTTTAGTTATTTTATTTTCTTCCTCGTGTTCATCAATTGATTATCCTTACTGGTGATATAGAAAGTATTTGCTTGACGTACATTTGAACAATTGGATGTCATTTTCAAATTGCCCCAAAATATTGTATCTTAACTATAAATTACAAATTTGAGAGGCGTTAGGTGGCTTTTGGGTAAAGTATCAGGCAGATTTTGCTAGTTACTTGACTTGCATTATGTATCATCCAGTGAAGTTTCTTGACAGGAGCAAGGCAATCAATTTGTAAAGAAGGGGAAGAAGCACTATTCAGATGCTATTGATTGTTACACAAAGGCAATAAATCAGAAGGCTTTAGGCAACTCTGAAAGTTCTGTACTCTTTGCAAACCGGGCACATGTAAATTTGCTTTTGGGAAATTATCGGCGTGCGCTTGCAGATGCGGAGGAGGCAATCAGGCTGTGTTCATCTAATGCCAAGGTATGTTTTTCAGTTTCATTTGTCATTTTTTCACGTTCACGTGCTTTACGCATTTACAATTTGAAGTCTGTTGCAGAGAAAATTTTCTTTGAGGGGCATTTTGGTAAGTTATATCTGTGGCATCTGTCATTTTCTTTTCAATGAATACGTTAGTTTGCAGAGGTTCTCAAAATATGTTCTTTTTAACAATAACAGAAAACTACCTACCAGCTTACCTCTTTTTCGTATATACATTTTCCCTCTAGTCTGTGTCTGTGTTTCTTGTTATGTCCACCTCATTGATATGATTGAATTTACTCTATTCAGGCATATTATAGGGCTGCAAAGGCTGCATTGTCTTTGAATTTATTGGCCGAGGCTACATCTTTCTGTGAAAAAGGTCTCGAGCAATCTCCCTCCAATGAAGATATTAAAAAATTGTTAACTCAAGTTAATTCAGTAAAGACGGAGCAAGAGCTTCGAAAAGCCAAAGTCTCACAAGCTTTGTCAACAGCAAAGGTACAAAAGACGTCATTAAAATGGTTACTAAATGAAATATATCTTTTTGCAACTTCCACCCAAATGCCTTCCAATTTTCCAAACAATTCACCCTTTTATATTTATCCTTTCTTAGCTCATAGTATCATCAGTTCACCACATTAGAAACAAATTAATGCCAAAGCAAGGAAGAACAGATTGACCAAAAATCTGACAACTGGGAACTTGAGAAAAAGAGGCTGGCAATTTCCTGATATCTGAACCTCTGTGGGAATGACTTTAAATGCCTGTGACCTTTTTAAGAAGGGTACTGATGTCAGTGCAATTTTTAGAGCCCATATTTTGTTTGCCAAGCTATTCCGGTTTATACCGGTGGTTATACCTCTACTTCTAGGTATGTGCAAACCCTTGTTTGGCTATACCTTCTATGGGCTTCTGTGGCGATGTTGTCCTTGGTCTCACAATAAGAGTTTATAGAGATAGCCTGTAAAGTTTATAAGATTTTTAAAGTGCTTCTACCTTTTTGTCATTGAACCTAATACCCTATAATGTTTGAAATTCTTTTTTTGAAAAAAAAAAACTATATTTCTAATGTTTGATCAACTAGAAGAAAAGAGGTAAAGCAAAATTCCTCCTAATCTTGTGAATATACTAATGGATTCTACAAATTCATCACAGGGTCTTCTGTCTGCCATAGAAAAGAGGGAACTAAGGCTCGGGAAAGCACTCTACCAAGATTTAACTGGTCTGAGAAAGCCAACACTTGACAAGAGCGGGGTTCTTCACTGGCCTGTACTTTTTCTTTACGCAGAGGCCATGTCAAGTGATTTCATAGAGGATTTTGCTGAGACTGACATTTTTTCATTGCATCTTGATGTTATATCCTTCTCTATTATTGCACTGATATATACACTTTGTAATGTGGTAGTCTCTTGGATACCCAATAAAACTAAGTATTATGTATGTGACTACTAACTAAAAAAATAATTCTTAGTGTGCTGCTATATTATCAAATTATAATGTACATTCCTTGTAAAATAAGATATCCCATACATCCTCTGAAAGGGGTCGAAAGGGGTGTTTTGGGTGATCCTGAAAATAGTTGAATTTGGTTATTGAGGATAACTTTGTTTTTTCTTGTTGGAGTATGGCTTGTTTCACTTTTTGTAGGATCATACGGGAATACTTTGAGGTATTAAGAGCAGGAAATATACATACATACATACATACATACATACATACATATGACAACATTTGGACAATGAATAAGCAATATCCTTAACATGCAAACATGTTTTCAGAAAGCTCAGCTTTGCCTTGGGACAGCGGGCATGCTTATACACGGGAAGCTGTGGAACTGTACTATCAGGTGTGCTTCTGTATTCAATAATTTATTGATTTTCAATTGGTACAGAACAAGGGCAAAGAAAGAAGAAAAAGGTTATTTTAGTTAGAATCTTCAATAAACCCCTCAATCTGCAAAACCCAACTGATTAGAATTAAACGGAAATGATTGAAAGGAGGTGAAAGGAGCGGTATCTAGATGTTAATCTAGACATAACAGTGTCCTGTACTGATAGCAGGCCGCTATGCCAACTCATTTTTTGAAACCAACTGTATAGTGTATATGTGCCGATTGTAGGCTGCTATACTTCATTGCCTCTAGTTTCCTACTTTGTTATGGTAAACTGTGTTAATTGTCTTCTGAACTGTTGAGAGATGCCAGGTTGGTATGGGGAACATATTGCCAAAAAAGGAGGCCCTGAAGTATTTTCTTGAAGGTACTTTAGATTCAAGTGAACTTTCTAACATCCTTACTGAAGAAATACATGAAGAGCATGATACTGATGATGGTTCAATGTCATCAAAAGGTATATCTTTCAAATCTTTTTTTTTTTGTCACTCTTTCTATCCCGTTCTCTCTAATTCTGCATGTTAAACCTACATCTGCATATTGAATGGGCATTCTGTCACTTTTAATTTAATTGATTTGGTGTTTTTATTAAGTTTAGAAGCAGGGATGAACCTAAAATTGAGATTGGAAAGGCTGAATAAAGTATTTGCACCTGCCAAAATTACAAGTGAAAAGAACAAAATTGCTAATATCTATTTAAAGGGAAGGCTTAGCCGCCCTCCGTACCTCCCTAAATCTGCCACTGTTTACCGTGGATTTTCTAGTCCATCATATTTGCATTTACGATTCATGTAACTGTATTGATATTACTTGAAGGGTGTTCTATTTTCTCGCAGTTCCCATTTGATACCTGATAAAGCAAATCTTGGTTTTCGTTTTCCTTTTATTTGCCTTTGAACTAGGAACTTACTGGTGTTGTACATGTTTTAGACCATGTTTACTTGCATCTTTATCATGCACACAATATTGCATATTGTATCTTTGTGTCATCTTATCTATATGTAGGCTTGGATCATGGGAAGTGGATCAAAGTAAATGAGAGAAAGATTCTTCTGGAAATTCTTCAGCAAAAGGAGTACATAATTCCTGCTATCCCAGGTTACTTATTCCCGTAGCATTAATGCTTTTGTTTAAAATATTATTAGACTTTGAAAAACTCAAATTATTTGGCTTTTCTGTCTGGTGCAGTGTTCTTTGTAGTTTCAAAGAAATCAAGCTTCTACAAGGAGTTCATTTCCGGGAAATGGTCTCCTCCATAAAACCTCAAGTTCAGGTTCTGGCGAGTATCTCATCTAGAATTAGCATTTGGGGTTGTGAGGAATATAGATTATGTCTATATTAAGTTATCCGTGAGGCCCACAGTGTAAGTTTTGAAGTTTAGGAGGGTGAAATAGTAATTTGTTGTAACAAAATTGTTGTATCTACTTGGAAGTGTGACATTAGTTTTGATATTTGACTGAACCTGGAATTATCGAAATTGCAGCTATGTACCATATATGATATATGTGTGTTTGGATTAAAGTAAACTAGTCTACAAAACCACACTTGGTTTTAACTTGTTAATTTAAATTTGCGTTCGTTGTTTTTTTTTTTATAAATTTGGTACTCGTATTCAAGTAAGAATTACAATTCTGATACTTTGAAGGCAATCTAAAATACATCATACAAGCATTAAAGGCTCTACCACGCTCCAAAACCCGAAATTTTTAATCATGCAAGCATTAAAGGCTCTACCACGTCCTAGAACCTGAAATTTTTATTAATAGAAAAATTAAAATAAATATTGATAATAAAGAAACAGTAATAAAAATTAAAATAAATATTGATAATAAAGAAACAGTTTTTGAAAATTCGATATTTAAGAAAAACGTGATAGTTAGACCATAATGTTTCATTAATTGAAATTTAATTAGCAAAACAATATTAAAAAATGTGGATGTTATAGTTAAAAATGTTTAAGATAAACTTACCAAATTTTTTTTCTTGTACTGTTTCAGACGTTGGAGTCTATATGATGTTATAAAACATTACAGTTTTTCTTATATATTGAATTTTTCAGAACTGTTTTCTCATTGTCGATATATATATATTTTTAATTTTTCTATTAACAAAAATTTCTGCTCTAGAACTTGCTGTGCAATCGAACGGATTAGATTACCTTAACATCCGTACATTCATCGAACCTGTCTATTAAAACCAACGGCGCCCCTATATAAAATTATAAACCCGACGGCGCAAAATCAGAATTTGCATCCTCTGAGATATCTCAAAGTTTGCGTGACTTTAGAGAAAATCTTAACCGTTTAAATAGTTTTGCATGAATCTCAAAGTAAAAATAATACTGGGCCCCTGCGCTATCCACAAATAGGCACCGAACACGTCGGTCACGCAAAAATTGAGATATCTCAGAGGATTCGCACTCGCAAAGGCAAGCAGAGAGAGATCATCAAACGGATCTATCCTTTGAGGGAACCTTTGTTCTTATCTGTTGACACGTGTACTATCCTATTTAATACTCAGTGGTGATCTACTTCCATATGCACTATTTTATTTTTCTTCCCCCATTTTAATTATTCAAGTGGAGAGCAAGAAGTCACTAGAATCTACTGAGTGCCAGTAATGGAGGAAGCGAGCGACACTAGGGCTAAGGAAGAGGCAACAGTTGAACCAGAGGCAGCAGGAGCGACGGCCGTTGAGAAGAAGGTGTTCCAAGTGGTGGTGGCGGTCGATGACAGTGAGATCAGCTACTACGCCTTGTCATGGGCTATTGACTTCATTGTTGTGAACCGCCGAGATGATTGCGAGCTAGTTGTGCTCCATGCGCAATACCCGATTGAAACCTTCATGTATCCCGTTGCCGGCCATGGTAATTGCTCTTAATCTGGTCTTTAACTGGTTCTTACAAAGGGCGGTACCATCTACAAAGGACCTGGTACCTCAAATATAGTAACTAACAACTAAAAATATCGAAAGTACTACAGTTTTTAGAAAAGTTAACATACAGCACAATCCATCCATCAAATTACTATCAAAGGAAGACTGTTCAGAACTCATTCAATCAATTTCTGCTATCTCAGCTAAGTCTCTCTAAAAATCAGCTAATTAAATCCTCTGGTCTGGTTCAATCCTGGGCCTAACTCCTGCAGGGAGCTTTCCCTTCTCTGCATTTCTGAGTCAGAGGATGTTATTATCCTGTCTTACTGAGTTAAATCTGTAACATCCAAAGGAAGATTAGAGATAATTAAAAAAAATCATCTTCTCAAAATCCTCGCGTTGTCCAATATAATAGATTATGTACAGTTGGCTATAATTTTTGGTACAAGAAATTAAGTACTCTTCGCTTTCATGATTGGACTGTGCATTTGCATCCTAAAAAACTGATATGTATTTCGCTTCCTGTACTATAACCAGCTGTTTATGCTGCGTCCTTAGCGACAGATACTGTCAGAAAGGCTAATGAGGAGAACTCCAAGCGCATTATGTCTAAAGCGGTTAATATTTGCAAAACTAAACAGGTAAAAATTCACAACTTGGGGAAGGCTATTTTTTACTTAATTATATTAATTCCATTTGCAATGATCTCAACTAATCCCTTGTCTCCTTAGGTGAACGCCCTGACTGTTATTGCAGAAGGAGACCCCAAGGATGCGATTTGTGAAGCAGCCGAGAAATTGCATGCCAATCTTCTCGTTGTAGGCAGCCGCGGTCTCGGCATGATAAAGAGGTATTTGATTATTATTCCAGCAGTTTCATTGATGAACATTAAACCGTTTTTCATATGTTAATATTGAGTAATTAATGTAATTGATTCTGATTTCTTTTGATGTATTTTAGGGCATTTTTGGGCAGTGTTAGCGACTACTTAATACATCATGCAAGATGTCCAGTCATGATAGTTAAACCGCCTAAGGCAAGTCACAAATGATAGGAGGGATATGATATAATCTGCTTCAACATGTGTGACTTTGGAAATAAATGTAATAGAATTAATGTCATCTTATGACTTATGTACTTTCTGGGATCAATGTGCTGATATATCCAAACACTTGGCAGAGCAAATACTGAGAAAAGTTGCATCTATGTTTGAACAAACAGATTACCATATCTAAAATCTGGTGTTTTATTGCAGTCGCTAGTTAGGTGAACCGGTGGATTTTCTAGTCCATCATATTTGCATTTACGACTCATGTAACTGTATTGATATTACCGAAGGGTGTTCTATTTTCTCGCAGTTCCCATTTGGTACCTGGTAAAGAAAATCTTGGTTTTTGTTTTCCTTTTATTTTCCTTTTATGTTTGAACTAGGAACTTACTGGTGTTGTACATATTTTAGACCATGTTTACTTGCATCTTTATCATGCACACAATATTGCAAATTGTATCTTTGTGTCATCTTATCTATATGTAGGCTTGGATCATGGTAAGTGGATCAAAGTAAATGAGAGAAAGACTCTTCTGGAAATTCTTCAGCAAAAGGAGTACATAATTCCTGCTATCCCGGGTTATCAATTCCCGTTTAGCATTAATGCTTTTGTTTAAAATATGATTAGACTTTGAAAAACTCAAATTATTTGGCTTTTCTGTCTGGTGCAGTGTTCTTTGTAGTTTCAAAGAAATCAAGCTTCTACAAGGAGTTCATTTCCGGGAAATGGTCTCCTCCATAAAACCACAAGTTCAGGTTCTGGCGAGTATCTCATCTAGAATTAGCATTTGGGGTTGAGAGGAATATAGATTACGTTTATGTCTATATTAAGTTATTCGTGAGGCCCACAATGTAAGTTTTGAAGTTTAGGAGGGTGAAATAGTAATTTGTTGTATCTACTTGGAAGTTGGAAGTGTGACATTAGTTTTGATATTTGACTGAACCTGGACCTTTATTTTCTTTGTCATGATAACATTTCTAGCCGAATTTTTTTTTCTAGCACCCTGAAAAATTGGATTTAAATAAATAGCACCCGGACCAACATTTTGTCAACTTTGACACTCTCGTGGACTCAATCCATGCACCCAGAATAGTAGGTGAGCAGATTGAGCAGGGGCACCAACTGGTGCGCGGACTGAGGGGGTGGACCTCTTGTGCGTGGATTGAGGAGGTGGACCTGCAGGTTCGTGGATTAAGGGCTCACACCTAGGTTTGGTGCTATAAACAGCACCGCGCACCCATTTTTTTTTTCACAGCAGTGGCTCCACACCTCCTTCAGGGGTAAAAAGGTAATATTTTATTTATTTAATTGTTTTAGTTGTAGTTAAATAGTTTAGATAGTTTAGATATATGTATAGGTGTTCAATATAGTTGTATGGTGTCCGAATATCACGAATGGTGTCTGAATAATTTGGATGGTGCCCGAATTTGATATGTTTGTAAAATCTAATTATTTTTTTTATTTCAAGGACATACATGGCCGTCCATGTGATGGGGAAGAGGAGGAGGAGGAGGAGCCAGCACAAGACTTTCAGTTCGACCTGGGATCTCAGTACACGCATGAGATCTGGTCCGACCTCAGGAGAGGTTGTTTGGGGAGATATAGTAAGAGGCTCCATAGGCGTCACCGCCCTCCCGATCCTACACGCCGAGGTTTGAGGAGCAGCTTGAGGAGATACAGGAGGAGGAGGAACGCAGCAAGAGGATTAAGAGGAAGAAGGTGATATTCACACAAGTCTCTCGATGATATTTTGGATCTTAATTGCTATTTTGTGTTAGGATTGTTATGTTGTTAGGTTGTGTTGGGATTTTTATTTAGATTTTATGTTGGAACTGTTATGCATATTTTATTATGTTGTTAGGTTGTATTGGAATTTTTATTTAGATTTTATGTTGGAACTGTTATGCATATTTTATTTTGTACGTTAGATTTTTGAAATGTTAGATTTTTGAAATGTGCTTTTTAAAATTATTTGTGATGATAGCTGTATTGTTAGATATTTTTCTTATGTTGTACACAAACTATGACGTCTACTTCTATATAAGCTAATAAATAATACAACATACAAACGTCGCTTCTCTCATTTAGCTATAATTAAACATACAAACAGACAGTCAAGTATTCTGCTTCCTTAATTATGGCAGTGCAAACAAAATCTCCACAAAGAATACAATAACTCCAAAATATAATAACACAATAACTCCGATAATTCAAACACTTAATTAATTCATATTTGTAATAGTTTGGAGAAGCAAAGAAGTTTTTTTTTTTTTTTTTTCAAATTTTCTTTGCAAATGCACCAGAAACCGGGTGCGCGAGCTGGATCCGCGAACCCGGGTGGTGTGTGCCCTCAATCCGCAAACCCGCGGGTCCGCCTCCTTACTCTGCGCACAGGAGGTCCACCCGTCAGTTCGCGCACTAGTTTGTGTCCTTACTCAGTCCGTGCACCTACTATGCTGGATGCACGGATTGAGTCTGCGAAAGTGTCAAGTTTGATAAAATGTTGATCCGAATTCTATTTATTTAAATTCGATTTTTCAGGACGCTAGGAAAAAAAATTTCGGCATTTCTAGAGTACCATCCATGTGTGTTTGGATTAAAGTTAAATAGTCTACAAAACCAAGTGACTTGTTAATTTAAATATGCGTTCGTTGCTTTTTTTTATAAATTTGGTACTCGTCTCCAAGTAAGAAATACTATTCTGATATTTTAACGGCAATCTAAAATACATCATGCAAGCATTAAAGGCTCTACGTACAACGCTTCAGAATCCAAAATTTTTGTAATAGAAAAATAAAAAAATATCAATAATAAAGAAGCAGAAAAATTTAATATCTAAAAAAAGTCTATAACGTCCCATTAATTAAAATATAATTAGCAAAATAATGTTAAAAAAATTAAACATTATAATTAAGAACGTTCAAAGTAAATTTTTTGAAATTTTTTTTCGTATTGTTTTATTAATTAGCAATAATCTGATTCGTTAATTAAAACGTTATAGTTTATGTAATGTTATAAAAACCATCACATTTTTTTTTATATATCCAAAACTGTTTTCTTATTGTCGATATATATGTATTTTTTTTTAATTTTCCTATTAATAAAAATTTCGGCTCTAGAACTAGCTGCAATCGGACGGATTAGATTACCTTAACGTTCGTACATTCATCGAAACTGTCTATTAAAACCAACGGCGCCCCTATATAAAATTATAAAACCGACGGCGCAAAGGCAAGCAGATAAGCATCAAATGGATCTATCCTTTGAGGGAATCTTTGTTCAGTTGTTCTTATCTGTTGACCATGCGGAAAAGATAAAAAAATGGGCATGACATGCATTTAGTAACAACACGTGTACTGTCCTATTTAATACTCAGTAGTGATCTACTTCCATAAGCACATTTTTTTTTTATTTTTCTTCCCCCATAAGTGGAGAGCGAAAAGTCACTAGAAATCTAGAATCTACTGAGTGTGAGTAATGGAGGAAGCGAGCGACACTAGGGCTAAGGAAGAGGCAACAGTTGAACCAGAGGCAGCAGGAGCGACGGCCGCTGATGAGAAGAAGGTGTTCAAAGTGGTGGTGGCGATCGATGACAGTGACATCAGCTACTACGCCTTGTCATGGGCTATTGACTTCATTATTGCGAACCGCCGAGATGATTGCGAGCTAGTTGTGCTCCATGCGCAACATCTGATTGAAACCTTCATGTATCCCGTTGCTGGCCATGGTAATGGCTCTCAATCTGGTCTTTTCGTCTTCTTCTTCTTCTTGTTTTTTTTAATACTGGTTCTTACAAAGGGCGTTACCAACTGAATTCACATCCTCTCCAATAATGGGGAATCTTTTACAATTAGTGAATCCGGACCATTCTTTTTAACTTGGCACGAATCTCAAAGCCCAATATTACTGCCCCCTGTACTAGCCCGAATCCCAAAGCGGTGAGATTTAATCTCAAAGCCCATCCTCTACAATATTGGAGAGGAGTTGAGGATGACTGTTCAGAACTCGTTCTATCAATTTCTGCTATCTCAGATAAGTCTCTCTGAAAATCAGCTAATTAAATCCCCTGTGTCTGGTCCAATCCAGGGTCTAATTCCTGCAGGGAGATTCCCCTTCTCTGCATTTCTGAGTCAGAGGATGTTATTATCCTGTCTTACTCAGTTAAATCTGTAACATCCAAAGGAAGGATTAGAGATAATTAAAAAAAAAAAATCATCTTTTCAAACTCCTCGCATTGTCCAATATAATAGAGTATGTACAGTTGGCAATAATTTTTGGTACAAGAAACTTAGCACTCTTTGCTTTCGTGATTGGGCTGTGCATTTGCATCCTAAAAAACTGATATGTATTTCGCTTCCTGTACAATAACCAGCTGTTTATGCTCCGACCTTAGCGACAGATGCTGTCAGAAAGGCTAATGAGGAAAACTCCAAGCGCATTATGTCTAAAGCGGTTAATATTTGCAAATCTAAACAGGTAAAAATTCACAACTTGGGGAAGGCTATTTTTTACTTAATTATATTAATTCCACTTGCAATGATATCAATTAATCACTTGTCTCCTTAGGTGAATGCCCTGACTGCTATTGCAGAAGGAGACCCCAAGGATGCGATTTGCGAAGCAGCCGAGAAATTACATGCCGATGTTCTCGTCGTAGGCAGCCGCGGTCTCGGCATGGTCAAGAGGTATTTGATCATTAATTATTCCAGCTTTTTCATTGATGAACATTAAACCGTTTTTCATATGTTAATATTGAGTAATTAATGTAATTGGATTCTAATTTCTTTTGATGTATTTTAGGGCATTTTTGGGCAGTGTTAGCGACTACTTAACACATCATGCAAGATGTCCAGTCCTGATAGTAAAACCGCCTAAGGCAAGTCACAAATGATAGGAGGGATATGATGTAATCTGCTTCAACATGTGTGACTTTGTAAATAGTCGTAGTTGCTATTTAAATAAATGTAATAGAATTAATGTCATCTTATGACTTATGTATTTTCTGGGATCAATGTGCTGATATATATGTGATATGATATATCCAAACACTTGGGAGAGCAAATACTGAGAAAAGTTGCATCTATGTTGAACAAACAGATTACCATATCTAAAATCTGGTGTTTTATTGCAGTGGCTAGGTAGGTGAACCGGTGGATTTACGTGCGAGTACAATGGTAGTGATTTCTATGTAATAATTCATTATATACATCATGAAAATTTCAAGTGTTAACAAAAATTAGATGCTAAAAGAATTTTGTTAATTGTTTATAAGAAGTTCTGTTAAAAATTAGCTAGTTTAATATTAAAAATTCAGCCATACAGTCATATTTTTAATGATTATATATTAAAATATCTATTTTAGACTGTTCAGTGTTGGAAGGTAATTAGTTCAAGTATTTACAGAGAAAATATATATTAAAAGAAACTAATTACATTCAATAGTGAATACAAGATGTGAAATTGACTTTTCTTGTACTGCTAAAAGCAATATAATAGCCGTCTGATTAAAGAACTTGATTCTTGGACCATTGGATTGCGTCAAGAGGCACTATTGATATTTGGTAATCCAAAGAAGCACAATGCACTATGGAACTTGACCACGTTGTAGTGTTTTTGTAAGAGCTTTATTCCCTTCTATCACAGGTTTTTGGTTGTTTTATTAAGTATATTGGGTGTGGTAGGATTGAGCAAATGGGGATTATAGGTTAGTATCAGTTTAACTCGGATGATGCAATTTCTCTCTTCATTTTCTTTTGTTTGTTACTTTGTTTATACAATTTGAACGAACTTGTGGCTCCTTGAACGAAATGGGAACTGGTGAAGAAGCTTTCACTTTTCTCTTCTTTTTTTTTTTAAAATTTAATTAGACTAAAGATTGTAGCATATTTTCTTGTTTTCAGGAACTAGGAGTGGATCTGTGACGAATCTAACATCCACATGCAGTGGGGTCACAGCGAAGATAGCTATGGAATAAAAAAAAAGACACCCAAGATTTAGTTCTCAGTTGCAATTTCACAAGAGATAACGAACCCTGTCTATTTGCAAACAAAAATTGGAGGCAGGATTATTGGAGGAATGGTAAATAACTTGAGAATTATAAAACAGGCGGAAGAAAACAAAAAGAGCCCATGAACAACGTCTATACCAAAAGCTTTAGAAACAACAACAGGCCAAACACCCTATCTACTCCTATGATATTATAATACACATATATTTCAAAAAAGATATTCTAATACACACAAAAACAGAAAAAGCAGCAGCCAAGTCAACCTGCGTTAAAATATTTGTTATATTAAAAATATTTCATCCTTCATGAAAGAAGATTTGACTTTAGTGAGAGAAAAAAAATCATACTGCCACTCCTATGATATTCTTCATGCTGCCACTCCTATGATATTCTTCATGCACACAACAACAGAAAAATCAGCAACCAAGCATAGACCTCAATAACGGGTCATGTTCCTCCACTTGTCCTTCAAGTCAACCTTCGTTAAAATATTTGTTATATTAAAAAAATTTCATCCTTCATGAAAGAAGATTTGACTTTAGTTTGAGAAAAAAAAAATCATACTGCACTTCGGCCAGTAAATTTGTCCTGGTAAGTATCCAAAATTTCCTTCCAGCTGCCTATCCCAAACCTTGATTGAGAAATACAAAAATTATGTTAGAACTTACTAATTAGACCACCAACAAAACAAGAGGGGCTTATTTGACCATATAGGATCAGGAATGTACCAAGCACCTTTCATTAAAAAAAGAAAAAAAAAATCTAAATTGTCCTTTCGCTCACTAATATAGAGAGGTGCAGGAGGAAAGAAGGAAACAATCAGGTATTTTCTAAC
>CAXKVK010000002.1:0-25946 GCA_964058895.1 Carex divulsa
TCAAAATTAATTTAGTATATCAAATAAGGAATAAGCAACAAATACATGTACTAATTAAAGAGTAATATTAAGGGACATTACTATCATGGTACAAATTACAATTATAACAGCTCTTCCGGTCTCTTTTAATAAAAGAGATTGAACCAAGAGTGGAACATGAGGAGACATCTAATGCATCACCCCACACTCCCTATATGCGAGAAGAGATACGGGGTTGAACAAAGGCCTCTGCAGATACATCTTAGTCAATGCACAACCAACTGAAAATACACAATTAGTGCAATTACACAATGCCTGTGTTGTATCCAATATTGCATGATATTTACAATGACAAGTGCAAGATAGGATTGTGTTATTCTTGCTATCTTATCAATTATATTTCTTGATTCCAGAATCAATTATATTTCGTTATTCAAGAATCAATTATACTTGCAATCAACTGTTGAGCATACTACATGATGTATAATCTAATTCCATCAAGGAGCCCATAAGATATCATAACTCATACAACATTCGCCTGGGTGTGTATGATGAATATTAGTCTTCTTTATATTCATGAACTTCACAACACAAGTTTATACATGTAGAGAAGCTTCCCTTATGAATCTTTGTTACAGGGAGCGGTAGACAACAACCACTGACATATATTTCTCATGCATGAAAACCAAACATGTCATACATGAGATAACTATACCAAATGAAACATTAATGACAGAAACACAGAATCCATTTAATGTTTATATATTTATGATCAATCAAATGCCATATAACACTTATATGCATCCATTAGAGTAAATTGACATTTGGCCGGTTTAATTTAGTGAAGCTTGATCAAAACATTTAATCCTAATGTAAATCTTATTTGTAATCAGTGTTCCTAACTAATTGTACCGATTAGGGATATTTGGAATTTATTACTTATAGTTGATAGCGCTTCACAATTCAGAGTCCTCAACTCCATATGGGCCATCAAGTAACATAAAACTCTAGGAACAAATTAAGCAATTGAATCATTATAATAACAGAATCATAGAAACAATGTTTTCTCTAGGACACTAACTCTATCATAGTGGATGCGTTAACTCTCAGATTTCTAATAAGTCTCACAGTCACAACAAAATCTAAAAATGCAACTTATTGATGTTGTTGCAGCTTATGGTACAAACCTAGAGAAATGTACTTTATAAAATTTTAAAAAATATTTATATAGACTAAAACAATTTGGTCTATAGGGTACAATCGACATAGTGTGTACATTCTAAAAATAAAATAATTAGTCCGTGTATTTTCATTAAAAAGATCAAATCTATGTTTTACAATTATTACAGTATATCTTGATGATTTAAGCATTATTTGATCTCCTGAAAAATTAAAAATACTATAAAATCATTGAAAAATGAGTTTGAAATGAAAAATCTTGGTGTAAATAAATTTTGTCTTGGTTTGCATATTGAGCATCGAAATAATAAAATATTAATGCATCAATCAAATTATGTTAAAAAAGTACTAAAAAGGTTTAATATGGACCAAGCTCATATTTTGAATACACTAATAGTTGTACGATCGCTAAATGCAAAAATGATCATTTTTTTCCCGAGAAAATAATGAAAAATTACTTGGTTCTGAAGTACCATACTTAAGCGCAATTGGAGCGTTATTATATGTTTCAAATAATACAAGTCCCGATATCACATTTGTTGTCCCTAACGGCACCTAGAGGAGTGTAAATTTGGGTTTAGGGTTTAGGGTTTAGGGTAAATAGGGGCCTTTTTAAATTTTAATCTTAATTAAATTAATATTCACCACTAATTTGTATTGGACAATGATGATGTTAACATTTAGCTAGTATTTTTCCCTAGTTTTTGAAAGTGATATTATTGTACTAACGTTTGACTTGGACTTCTTTGAATGATCTAATGTAAAAAAATGAGAAAGAGACGTTAAAAAACGGACTTCTGGTAAAAATAGCTTTTTCGCTCATCCAGAGACGCAAAATTTGGCTATTCATATGGAGATTCAAAACTAGAGTTTTAACCGCCGCCACCTAACTTCTCTTCTCTTTCCATTCAACTCCAATATTTCTATTTCCTCTAGTCTTTATTCTTAATAAAATCTCCCCTTTCTGTTGGGTTCTATCTTCTCGAGTGGAGAGGAGAATGAGGGAGAGGGGAGGAATTGGGGCCGAGCAAAGCCGATCGGAGCTGGAAGTGCGGTATCGTTGGAGCTCGTAGTGTAGTCTCCATTTTAATCATTGTCGGAGCATGGCGGCGGTCGAAGAAGCGGATCCGGTCATGGGAAGAGAT
Source organism: Carex divulsa (assembly GCA_964058895.1). Classification (NCBI taxonomy): domain Eukaryota; kingdom Viridiplantae; phylum Streptophyta; class Magnoliopsida; order Poales; family Cyperaceae; genus Carex; species Carex divulsa. The sequence continues at coordinate 2,304 of CAXKVK010000002.1, forward strand.
GGTGTTACAGTGATTAACATCTTGATTGTAGCGCGACAGTAAGTATATCCGGCCATTTTCAGAGCGCAGTGATGGTCGAAAAAGCGGATCCAATCGTAGACCGAGATGGCGTCAGGGTGATCAACATCTCAATTGAAGTGCGACGGTGAGTAGATCAGGTTGTTGTCGGAGCGCAATGATCGTTGAAGAAACGGATCCGGTCATGGAGCGAGATGAGAATTATGGTATTAGGGTAAATAAAATTGATTAAAATATTAGAGTAGTTTAAGATTTTTAGAAGAATAAGAGTAAATTTAGAAATTATGTTCATTTGACCGATTGTAAATACGTTTTTTATCAATAAAATTGTTAGTAGGCATTTAAAATCACTAACCTAAAAAAATAAACGAAATTCTTCTATTATTTTTAAGGTACAATAATAATTTATTCTTGGTGCTGTATCTACAAATTACTGGATACCAAAATAGTGTATCCTCTAAATGATTTAAATTCAATATGTGGAGTATTGAACACATCTGCAAATTAATTACGGGACTTGCACATAAAGAAATCTCACTCTAATTACAATTTCTATTTTTTGTTGTTTGGACAAAAACAGCATACAATGTATCAATAGCTCGTAGCCATACAAGGGGCCAGCAAGTTGGCTAACAGCAAAACAGTACCGTTTCATTATTTTGTTGCTTTATTCTTTGACCGGAGCATTCATACACAGCTAATATATAAAACCGTTAACAATTGTTGGAGATCTTTATAAATAGTTAACCACAATCGTACACGGTACTTAATAGACAACTGTATATGAATATTAGAGCACATTTATATTTTAGTTAACCGTGTATGAATGTTAGACCTTACACATGGATTTAATGGATATTACTCTCATCCGTGTATGATGTACCAGTGTATGATAAATGATTGTGTAGAAGTGTTTTAACTTCACCATTTGAACTAAGACTACGAGTCCTTGCATGATTAAATAGTATGTTTGATGCATAATAATAGCAATAGTTTGAACGAGTTCTGAAAATAATTTAATTATTCACATTTAGACGCAATAGAAATACTTTTTTTTGTTCTAATATTGTTTAGTTAGTGGTATTGTACAAACCCAACTAGGTGTGTTAATTTGGATTTAAAATAAAATAATTAAAGAATATTTAGGTTAGTATGTGAAATTAGTGCAACAAAAATGTTAAATTAAATAATATATGTAGAAATTGATAATTTTGTAGTATATTCTGAATAAACAAGTAACAGTGACGTCCCTTGATTTCTTTGACATTTTTTTATTCAGAGAAATTATTAAAAAATAATAGAGAAAAAGAAAAAAAAATAATACCTATCCAAACTTTTATTTGGTTTTTTGTTGTTATTTTTTGCGGTTCTCTTTATGCGGCAACGTGCGGCAAAAAAAAAAAAAAAAAACTGAGGCACAATTACGTGCCCAAGCAAAGCTCCAAAACTGAAGTCCTTGTCCCGTTGTTGTATTATCATATATTTCCTCAGAAATTTCGAATTTTTTAGGCTACAGAAGATCTAAAAGAACTGACAAAAGAAGAAAAAGAAAGTTTGGATGGGTACCATTTTTTCCGGTTCAAATTTTAAACCGAAAAAAATGCCTCCGATCTTTTTATAGGTCTAACAACTGGGGTATTCTTTATATTTTCTTCTACCATATGTTTAATCATTTCTATGAATTAAAAATTATGAATTGCTTCCATCTTCATCATTTTGTAATGAAATATGTAACAAAACTTGTGCAAATCAAACTCTCTCGCGCCTTATCTCTGCTTTCCCATGTCTGAATTGTTAATGTTATAACTCTGTACTTAATAATAGCTCTAACTACTAGGGTTACTTTTTCCAACAATAAATGCATAGTAACAAAATTCCAGTGTAGCTTATCTTTTCACCGTAGAATTGCAGCACCCATAAACAAAGATTTTTCTTGGACCATGTACTATTCAACACTTTCCATCTCGTAGACAAGAATTTGTTAACTTTTTTGGTTTGAAGAGATGATTTGAACATGACCGAAAGAGTGAAAGGTAAGGCGATTCAACAGGTGAATGAAGACCACATACCTGCTTTGAAGAAGCATCTATCAAGGGAGGCGTAATCTCCTGAAAAAGTGAAAAACTTGGCTTCCTCCCCAAAGCCAAAAGCACCTTTTAGCCAAGTCATTTCACAAAACGAGAAGGAAGCCGAAAGAGCGAAAGGTACGGAAGGCGATTCAGCAGATGAATGGAGAGACGAAGACCACATACCAGCTTTCAAGAAGCATCTATCAGCGGCGGCGCAGTTTCCTGAAAAAGTGAAAAACTTGGCTTCATACCCAAAGCCAAAACCACCTTTTAGCCAAGACATTTCACAAACCATACTTTCCGATCTTGCAAAATTTCAGCTGAAAACGAAAATTTTCAGAATGCAGCTCAGAAATAAACTTTTCAGAGCCATCTCAAGAGTCGTTTTGCCTTTTATAAAGAGGCCTTACTCTTCAAAGTTAAATCAGTAGCAAGTAGAAATTTCATTGGGATTCAAAGTAATAATCAACAACCAAAAACCATACAAGCTGGGGCATGGACATTTGATGCTGCCGAGTGGCGAAGCTAAAGTAGAACAGGAGTAGGCACTCCTGAAAAGAAAAAAAAAAACTGGATCAAGTTCTCAAGTGGATCTTGCCTATATCTAAATTTGATTTTGCCTACCCCTGGATCACATATTTTACTAGTCCGCTGACAAATAATTCTTAAGTCACAGCAAAATCAGGTCCAGACGATTAATCAGCGGCTCATGTCATCTTGTAGCTACCACAGCGAAAATCTTAGATCACATGCTAGTACCCCACAAGAAGTTCAAAAAGCTTGTAAGAGGCTCCAACAGACATATAAAATTAATAAGTTAAAACAATTCTATAAAAAAATTATTACATTGTAAAAGCTTAAAAAAATATATTTTTCTTGTTAATTATGAAGCAAGGATCTTTTGTTGCAGTCTAATTTCAAGTGATCTATGTGTCAAATGGCCCACAAAAATAAGATGCATAATATGTACAAAAAAATTAATTCGAAATTCAATTTTTTTTTTTTATGTTTAGCTCTTAAATAGTGCAAGTCCAAATCATTAAAGTTGAGAATAATTTCGTAGATAATTCATCAAAAGTGTCAGAATAGAGTGCATTGTACCCATATTTGGGCAATACAAATACAAATAAGAATCTGGAATTTACAATATGTACCAATTTGTTATTTGTAAATTATAAAGTGTTTTAAATCTGTACCTGTTTAGAACCCTAACCCATTTAAAAAAATAAACCGAATCCGATTTCTGCCTACCCCGACTCAAATTCTAGCTTCGCCACTGATGCAGCCACCCGGATATGACAACAATGATGATGGGCATCGCCTACGTCATTGCCGTGCAAGGTTCAGAAACCAGGACCAAGTCTCGCGAGAAGGGCAAAACCATAAATTTAGAGGCATGAGAGGTAGGGCTAACTTCCCACGGGCTGACGAGCGGCCACCAAGAATTTTTAGGCGTAGAGATGCAAGTGCTTACAAGTGGGAGAGGAAGAAGACGCTGGATACGCCTCCAGTTCAGGGGACAACTGGAGAGAAAGTATATGGTAAACAGTCCAATCAAATACTAAAGGGCCAGCTCATACTGACAATACAACGGTCCCTGACAGCTTGGCAATTCAAACTCCAGCACAAAACGACAATGCAATAATTCGGAACAGCATGGAAATTCCAACTATCAATTATTGGGTACCGCCACCTATTGAAGATAACCTCTGGACACTTCAAACTTCCTCACACCCCACGGCCTTCAATTCAGTGAATCTGGCACAAATCAGTCAAGGTCAGAACATTCAAGAAGAAATTGTGCAAGGCCCAAACGATGGCAATAATAATATTTCGGCCAAGGAAGAAGAAACTTTCTTTGATGGACCCCACCTGGATTCCCAAACATTTTAAATGGTCCAGCAAATGAAATTGAAGCTGAAATTATCACTCCACCGATCATCTGCAAACCCAGCCCAAGACGTAGCTCACGCGTGAAGGAAAAAAACAAGAATAAAAAAGAGCAGCAGAAAGAGTTCAAGCATAAAAGAGTTACATGGAGACAACCGGACAGCAGACAGCAGACCAGGCAGCTAATTGATCATTTCTCTACTTCTGATAATTCTATCAGATCTCAATGCATCTATCATATCTCTACATTTAAAAAAAAAATAGCATGTTTATAAAAGTGCAAATTTAAAAAATCATCTTAAATGAACTATCCGACTCTATCTGACATGATAGAATTGTCATGAATGTATTGGAGTTATCTAGAAGTCATGTTGTAGTCTTGTAGGATATCTTAAAAGATTAAAAACATGTATAGGAAATAGAGATGGTTAATGAGAGAATTAAATATTATTTACTGATAGTTGAGTGTGTAGAAAGTTCATATGGACCTATATAATGTGTAAATATTTTGCATGTAAGAGAGTAAGAGAATATTGATAATACAAGTTAAATTTCTACCATTTAGTGTTCTTTCTTCCACTATTAAATATATTAAGTTTTTATCAATTACTAACAAATTGGTATCAGAGCCATGGCAAGCTCTGCGGTAACATCGTTGCGACAAATTCAGTTACCACGTCTTACAAAGAAAAACTATGATAATTGGAGTATACAAATGAAATCTTTGCTCGGTACACAAGATGTGTGGGAAGTAGTAGAAGCCAGCTATGAAGAGTCGGGTGCAACGGGCAATCTGACGGCAAATCAGTTCAAGGCATTGAAAGAAATGCGTATGAAAGGTAAAACTGCACTTTATCTCTTGTTTCAAGTAGTTGATGAATCTAGTTTTAAGAAAATTGCAGGTGCAACAACTTCAAAAACTGCATGGGAGATTCGAGAATACATACAAAGGTGCCGATCGAGTCAGACAAGTGCACCCACAAACTCTTCATGGTGAGCTTGAAGCAATGAAAATGAAGGAGAAGGAAGGTGTATTCGACTACATCATGAGGGCACAAACTATTATCAATCAATTGAACAAAAATGGTGAGACTCTAACCGATAGTCGAGTAGTAGAGAAAATACTTCGGTCTTTAACCGAAAATTTTGAGAATGTGGTGTGTGCAATAGAAGAGTCAAAAAACATGGTAGAATTAATCATAGATGATCTCTCAAGTTCCTTAGAAGCTCATGAACAGAGAAAGAAAAAAAAGAAGCAAGAAGTGTTGGAGGAAGCACTCCAAGCTAAGGCGACAATCAAAGAAGAAAAAAATGGACAGTAGTGGAGATAATCATGACAGAGGCCGTGGAGGGTATAGAAGCCGAGGTAGAGGTCGCAGCAGAGGTCGTGATAGAGGACAAGATCAATATCATGAGAACAAGGAAGAGAAGAACCAACAAAACTCGTAAGGCGGAGGTCGAGGTCGAGGAAGAGGGAGATCAAGTAAGTACAATATTCAATGTTATAATTGTAAAAAATATGGACACTAGGCAACATAATGTTATTACAATGAGAAGAAGGATGAGAATGAGAAAATGAAGAGATAGGCAGTGGAGTGTTATTGCTAGCAAGCAAAGAAGCCGATGTGAAAAATGATTCGGTGTGGTATTTGGACACCGTTGCAAGCAACTATATGTGTGGATACAAACACATATTTACAGAACTTGAAGGTGTTGTTGATAGTCATATGTCATTTGGAGATGTGTCAAAAGTGCAAGTTAAAGACCAAGGTAAAATTATTTTTCAATGTAAAGATAGAAATGAGGGATTTATCACTAAAGTTTATTATGTTCCAGAGATGAAGAGTAATAGAGTTTGGGTCAATTCTTGGAACGTGGTTACACTATTTTTATGAAAGACCGAATACTCTATTTGAGAGACCAAAATAGTCGATTGCTAACCCAAATAGAATTGACCAAAAACTGCATGTTTAAATTTAATTTGGTGAATGTTGAAGCAATTTTTTTAAAGACATGTGTAGATGATGAAATTGGTTATGGTATTTGCGGTTTGGTCATCTAAATTTTGGTGGTTTAAAAGAATTAACAAATAAAAGAATCATGAAGGGCATACCAAAAATAAACCATTGTGACAAATTTTGTGAAGGTTGTGTGTTAGAAAAGCACCAAAGAAACTTTTTCTGAAGGAAACAAGTTATCGTGCAAAGAAAGTGCTTGAATTGGTTCATACCGATATATGTGATCCAATCACTCTAAACTCTTTTGGTAATCACTGATACTTTATTACTTTCATTGATAACTATTTCCGAAGAACTTGAGATTATTTTTTGAAGGAAAAATCAGAGGCTTTTTCAGTTTTTAAGAAGTTTAAAATACTTGTTGAAAATTTGACCGGTATGCGCATAAAGGGGTTAAGGTCCGATAGAGGTGGTGAATTTATCTCAAATGAGTTTATAAAATTCTATGAACATAAAGGGATTAGAAGGATTTTAACAGCCCCTTATTCACCACAACAAAATAGAGTAGCAAAGAGAAAGAATCAAACCATACTCGATATTGTTTGAAGCATGCTAAAGAGCAAAAACATGCCGAAGGAATTTTGGACTGAAGTAGTGAGGTGCACAGTTTATTTACAAAATCGATGTCCAACAACAAGTTTGAAAAATTTAACCTTACAAGAAGTATGGTGTGGTGTTAAGCCATCAGTGGCTCATTTGAAGGTGTTCAGAAGGGTGACTTATGCTCACATTCCGGATCAAAAGCACACAAAACTCGATGATAAAAGCAAGAAGCTAATTTTTATCGGCTATGATGAGAAATTTAAGACATATAATCTCTATGATCACATTACTAAAAAGGTACATGTGCGTTGTGATGTGTAGGTTAATAAAGAAGGCATATGGAACTAGAGTTCCATGGAGGAGATGTCACATGAAGAGATGCAAAAGGCGACATCGACAACAATCTCTATACCAACAAATACATCAACACAAGCTAAAACTTTTTCGTCATTATCCGACAATGAAGATGAGCCGAGAACACCAAAAACTAGATGCTTGAGAGATCTTTACGAGGTGACAAATGAATTGCACTTGGTGTGTCTTTTGGCGGATGCGGAGGACATCACATTCGAGCAAGCCATTAAAGATGAAAAGTGACAAACCGCAATGCAAGCTGAGATGAATCCTATTGTGAAAAATGAAAAATCTAGAATTTTTGTATCTCAAGAAACATATGCTAAGGAGATATCGAAGTGGTTTAAAATGGAGGATTGTAATCCCATTAGTACTCCAGTTGAGAGTGGTACAAAATTATCCAGATATGATAAAGGTACAGAAGTTGGTGCAACTGTTTATAGAAGTTTAGTTGGATGTTTGCATAATCTCACAAGTACAAGACCAGATATAGTGTCACACCCCGACAACGGAAATGACAACCTGCCGCGCTGTCAGTGTAAGACGATTTTATTATCATGTACAATCTAATGAATATATACATATACTACCAATGACATAGACAAGAGTCACGATACCCAAAAAAAAAACTTTGTGGCATGTCCCGCAGTCTTCTAGTTCAACATCTTGTTTTCGTATCCTATGCTTTGTACCTGGAACCCACAAAGTGGAATAGCGAGAGATTGAAAATCTCCCAGTGCGGTATTCAGTTCCAGTCGAGTTATTCTTAGATCAAACCAACGGAAACCAAATCAACACCGAGCACAATTATATGAAAAACAACAATGATAATAGAAAACCAAAGAACATAACCTGATCATGAATCATAGGCAGAACCAAGCACTAATAATGTAAACCATAAAACAAATCTATGTTCTGAATAAACAATTCAAAAATAAGATAATCAACAAGCATAATCATATGTCAATGTATAACTAGCCAACTTGCCTAAAATAAGTTCACATACTTAAATTCCATGTAACATAACTATCACAGATGCTCTAAATTCACAATTCAAGTATCATGATTAAGAGTTAAAAGACAGAATTATAAATTCGCAACATGCAAGAAATGGTAACATATCATATTAATTGCTCAAATGCTCATGAATCTTAATTAATGACAAGTGTTCTAGCGTATTGCAATTATGGCGCCTACATAACCCTGCTATGCGCTACCCGAATATAGTGCCTACAGAACTTCAGCACACACAACTGAAGTTCTGTGCTTACCCCAAATATATGGCCTCTACAGAACTTCAGTGCACACCACTAAAGTTCTGCGCTTACCGCGAATATATGGCCTCTATAGAACTTCAGTGGTTTGCACTAAAGTTCTGCGCTTACTCCAAATATATGGCGCCTAAAGAATTTCAACTCACATGATTGAAATTATGCACTTCCCCGAATATATGGCGCCTACGGAATTTCATCCTACAATAATGAAGTTCCACGCATACTCCAAATATGTGGCGTCTACAGCATTTCAGTCCACACGACTGAAATTCTATGCATACCCCTAATATATGGCACCGACAAAACTTTATTTTACACAAATAAAATTCTGTTCTTACCCCGAATATATGAACACATACTTGAGCATCATTTTTCTAGTACAAGATTCAATCAAGCATATACAAGAATTCGATCATGTGCGACTCTGAATATTTCATAATCTACACATGTTTCAATTCAAATTCTTCCAATAAAATTATACCATGACTTGAAAATATAGTAAACTATCATATGCAATATGAATACTAACTTCAAGAATTTAACTACAAGCAAATGACATTATGAATACCAAATTCAGGATTTAACTACAAGAAATAATTGGCAACCAAGCAACAACCAAGCTACACTAATCAAACAAATAATCTTGTTCAATCGTGTCATGCAAATTCCAATATGTAATAAAACTTTTAACTAAGGCATATTTTTCACTTACAAAATTTACTTGTCTAAGGTATGTCATCATGCACCATGGATTGATTCGCAATTCAATGAGTCTAATTATTACATAGTTCACTCATTACCGTCTCAACTTTTTTTTTATATCAATTTTATGGTTCAATTCATGGGAAGTGGTTATCTTATATTGATATAAAGGCTCCTGCCATGTAAGGCATCCCGCATGTATCAATTTGAGAATATATATAGAAGTTGTGGTATGTTCCATAATTGAATTATGTTATATAATTCTACACCATGTGACACTCCAAGCCACTACCATAAATTAACGGTAAGATTACCAACATCCAAACACATATAGTCTAATTACCATAGCTAACAATAATAATATATCACGCAAGAAGCAATCAACTAAACAACAAGCAAACAAAATAACAATCAATGAGAAAACAAGTTAGAAGGATCTGAGAATAACTCGAAATCCGCACTTGTTAACGTGCGGCACGATCGGGCTAAAAGTCGGTCTCTGTTCTGAATCAAGCCTATCGAGTTGCTCAAGGGCTGCTCCAAGAATATAAGCAATCAGTCAATCCACCCAGCAACTACCCATCTTCTCGTTCTTCCTTGTTTCCCAGCCACGTCGAGCTACATACCGACGCCACTTCTTTCTCACCTCTTTCCTCTTCCCTATTTTCTCTCTATTTTTCCTTTAATTTTCTTTAATTGTTTCCTAGGGTGGTCGAAGTAGAGTTCCCCAAAATACAGAATAATGGCTGTACCTTCTTATTTTCTTTTATTTTTTTCCTTCTAGGAGAAATAGCGGCGAGAAAATATTAGTGGAGTTTTGGTGGCTGTCATGAAATAATGACCGGTGTCCCCACATGCTTTTGATTTACCAAGAAATTGATCTAATATTATTTCATTTGCAAAGGGTTAGTTGATATACACTAAACCGCCTACAATTAATAATATAAAACATGATGAATAAAATACTAATTTCTAATTAATGGAATATTATCAAATGAATTTTAAATGATCTCCAACTAGATTAAAACTTTTCTAATAATTATAAAATTGTACAAGAAAAAGAAATTCAATTCACTAACTTATCTAACTATTTTACCATATCTTAATGCAACTTATATGTTAAAAAAAAATGTCGATCAATATTAGTTAAGAGCTTTGCAATTACTCATTTTCTGATTTTATTATTGGTATGAATTGGTAGTGTATTAATTTCAAATTACTAAATACATATATTTATAAATATACTTGGAATCCAAATTGCTACTTTTAATGCACCATACATAAAGTTAAATAATTTTCAAGTGTTTATAAAAATGGGATGTTACATATAGCATATGGAGTCAACTTGGTGAGCCGATATATGGAGGAGCCAAACATGACGTATTGGAAAACCATAAAGCGAATTCTCATGGCTTATTTTATCGTTATACTAACAAGTTTAATCTTGTTGGATATTCCGATAGTGATTAGTGTGGAGATGTGGATGATAGAAAGAACACTTCGGATTTCGTATTTTTTAATGGAGGCACGACTTTCGCATGGCTCTCGAAGAAACAACCGATTGTTACTTTATCAACATGTGAAGCAGAATATGTTGCTGCATCATCTTGCGTATGTCATGCTATATGGCTATGTAAATTATTGGAGGAGATGAATTTTTATCAAGAGAAACCAACCGAAATTCAAGTAGATAACAAGTCGGCAATAGAATTGGCAAAGCACCCAGCGCATCATGAAAGAAGCAAGCACATTGATGTGCGTTCATTCCATACGAGAACATGTCAAGAATGGTGAGGTGGAGATGACTCATGTGAGGAATCGTGATCAACTGATGGATATTTTCACAAAACTGCTATCGAGTGAACTTTTCGAGATTTTTAAGAAATTGCTCGGAATGCGAGAAGGAAGATAATTAAGTTTAAGGAGGGATATTTATAAACTTAATTATTTGGTCAAATATATTAGTTAATTGTTCGAACCCACTAGAATTATCATTAATGTATTGAAGTTCTCTAGAAGTCATGTTGCGGTGTTCTAGGATGTCTTGAAATATTAAAAATGATAGTTGAGTGTGTAGAAAATTCCTATCGGCCTATATAATGTGTAAGAAGTATTTTGCATGTAAGAGAGTAAGAGAATATTGATAATACAAGTTAAATTTCTGCTATTGAGTATTCTCTCTTCCACTATTAATAGAGGAGGGTTCAAATGCGCCCAAATTTCTATGCTCCCATTTTTTCTCAATCCTTTATCTCATTTATCTTCATTTTCAAAGTCCGAATAGTCAATCCGAACCATTCAACATGATCATCATAATAAAATATGCCTGGAGACCAAACTTTATATTTTTTGGAATGTTTTTACTATTTTTTATGATAGGTACAAAATCATTATTTTAAGGAGATTCTGGACCATCCGATAAAGTGATTTCGTACATATCTTAAAAAATAGTAAAAAAATTTCAAAAAATATAAAATTTGGTCTCCAAGCATATTTTATTATGAAGGTCACGTTAAACGGTTCGGGTCAACTATTCGGACTTTGAAAATAAAGATAAATGATTGGATGCAAATGGGGACATGGAATTTTGAGTCCATTGGAACCCTCCTCTTAAATATATTAAGTTTTTATCATATACTAATACTTCTTAGATAATACTTATGCACCCAGACTAATTGACTTGTACAGAAAATCACTTATTTTCTCTAGAATGAATTCATTTCTTAGTTCTTACGGCAGAGACTTCGAAAACCAGAATAAATAAATAAAATATCCGAAACAATTGGCTATGATTAGGTCAACAAACAGACGCACAGATGTCATGTTGAATTATTGACCTATTTTTCTATCAGGTCCAGTAGGCCGAAAAATTAATGGACTTCTTCACTGAGTGTAGTTCTACCTACGTCGTACGTACTCCGTAAGAGCTCCAAATTATAAAAGGGGAGGAAAATTATACAGAAATAACTATCTAATGATTCCACATGTTTAGGAGGGGCAAAAGCTTGTAGCTCGTGACTCGATCGCGACTCGCATCTGATTTGCTCACTAACAGCTCGTTCATTACTGAACCGAATTGTTTAAGAGCCATCTCGTTCGACTATGTATTTATTTGAGAATTTCTGTAAATTTGTGTGCATTTATATTGTCTAGGTTGGTCTAAATCCAGTGAACCAACTCGCCAGTTCGATACAGATCGAAAGCTGGCTCTTGAAGATTATAATCTAAGATTTCAGCTTAGATCCCAAAAATCATCTCGATCCATCTCACTCAATTGCTAAACGAGCTGATTACGAGTTGGACCCATCTCGTTACAACCCCTACACATGGTTATTAAATATTGACAAGATTAATAGTGATTTTGAAAAATATATAGATAACAGCTGGTTGAGTTCCTTTGCAAATTGCATTGAGCCATAGAATCCCAACAAAACAAATGTTATTAGAGATGAGCCTCGTTATCACAAAATAAAGTTAGTGGCCTTGTAATACTGTTTATTACTTGAAGTATTGGTATAAAATTCTAAAACCAAACCACTTGATGAGTAGCTTAATAACATGCTACAAATTATGCTTCCATAGTGGAAGATGCCCTTATAAACTACTTAGCACTCTTACATGAAATTGGTCCCGTTGAAAACACAAAATATATAACCCGATGTGAATTTTTTACTGTCAACATATCTAGAAAAATTTGAATCAGAATAACCAATAACTTCAAGATTATTTGAGGTATATTCATTGATATATTGTATTTTCTTTAAATCTAAATTCGGTTATGACTTCGTCAATCTTGAGATTCCACTGACGTGAAACTTGTTTTAACCCATATATTTTAAGTATAAACTTCAAATTTCAATTGAAGTAGCTCAGTATATTGTTATATAATGAACTTATATAATACCAATTTTACTATTTTTGAAAAAATTTACTATTTTTTAAGATTTATAAAACATGGCAAAAAAAGTCTCAAACATTGACAATTTTCTATTATTTCTAAGACATTTTTTTGCCATCTTTCATAAATAACAAAAAAATAGTAAAAAAGAAATTCAAAATTAGTAAAAATTGGTATTCTAAAATTTCATTATATAACCAATTTATTGAGCTAATTGATAGAAATTTGAAGTTTATACAATTGGTTTTTTACGTCATAGAACGGAATGCCTTATGCTATCAATAACACCTAAGCCTTGCTATCTCTCTCATACATATAAAGGGTAAAATGAAATTATTAAGGTAAATATGATCTTATGAATTTTAGAAAGGAAAATGCACAATTCAAGGTTTTATATATATAGCATATGTAAAAGATTTAATTGGCTATTTGTGAGGGCAAATGTTTTTTATATCTACATCAGACGCGCACATAATGATATTTTGATATATACTTTTGTGTCTCGCATGTACATAAATAAATTAGTAGTCCTCATATACATGCTAATTAGATGACTGAATATTTCATAAGGAGCAACATATTTTTATAAATTTAAAATGAGTTTGAACAAAAAAGGCTATAAAGTTAGTAATATAAATTTTAGAAGGGAAATATGTAATTCGATGCTTGTGAGGGGTATACATGAAATTTCCCCTTTGTAGCACTGTAAAGATACTACAAATTAATTGGTGAAGTTATCTATTTCAATTGTATCTCAAATTCTATAATTAGTTCTCACTTTGTAAATCTGTCACCTAATTGTATTTTGGAAAGAAGAAAACATATTAGAAAGACATCTAAACTATAAACCTACTGCAAATAGAAGGTGCCCCATTTGACATACTTATTACAGAACATTCTTATTCGCCCAATTTTAAATCTAGTATATATTATTATCGCACTTTCACAAAATAGTGTTTTATTTTTAGACTTACCATTTTTAACTATAAATTCGTTTTCCCAACACATTATTTCTATAATTATGGATATATACCTCATAATTAGTCTAACTGGATATGATCATGAATAAAATACATGCGCTAATTTTATCATTTGTGATCTTTTGTCAGTTACATAGTTCTTATTGACAAAACTGTGTATAAATATTGTGAATTGGTATTTTCATCAATTCAGGATTATTTTATATTATACACGGAACACGGTCGTTGGTACTAACCTTATTCGATTAATCTTCATTTTACATAGTTTTCCGCGCCTCTTAGAATAGGGGCCTTTCTTTAATTCTCAACATGTTCATGCCTAATCAAATTACACTAACTCTTTGGTATCTTTTTCTCCCTCTTTATACATGTTTCTCGTCCTCCTTAACCTCTCTTTCTCTCTTAGGGTTACATAGCCGCTATCTCACCTCTTTTTTCTCTCTCAAAAACACAGTAGCCTCTTTATCACTATGGATATTGCTACAATCTCAAGCTGTGACTTCATCAACAATTTGGCTGATCCAATACTTCTCATCATCTTAGGATTGCTTGTGGCCAAGGAGGCGTTGTTATGCGTTGCGTGTGATTGTGTTATTGTAAATGAACTATGTCCGAATAGTATTTTGTAGTTTTGTACACAGATTTATTGAGAATTTTGAGCAGATGATAATAATCTGCCGTGTATATGCTTTTAATTTTGTAATAGTGGTATTTATTGATCATTTCATTGAAAGTGGTAAAAATATTCAAATACATTGGAAGCGATAAAATTAATCAAATACGCATCCATATTATAACCTCAAAAAACTAAAAGGGCACATGAGGAAGTAAATGGACATAGAATACATTAAATTTAAAACACAACTTCTTGCGAAAGCTTGCGAAAGCTTGCGAAAGCTTGCGAATTGTAAAACAACTGCTAATGAAAACTTATGCGGCCATTCCAGTCTCTTAATTGAAGAAGACATCATTGATGTCGCGTCCAATGTCCATTTTGACTAACTTGTGCGGTTCTTGCAGGGCCACTCCTCACATGGCATGTCCTTCTTAATATTCTATACCATCCTTATTATTGTTGTTTTCTAACACACACTGCCACAACTCATCTCCCTCCAAGATGTTAGGTTTTGTAGATCTTCTTTGTTGATCACCCCTATTAGCACCTTGCAATCCGCTTCATCCATGTATTCCAGTGATTTCACAATTCCATCGCTTCATCAAGTAGGTGTTCTACTGAAACAATCACTTTGTATTGCACGCTAACCAACATTTTCTATTTTGATCGAAGTAGGGCCAACCCACACGTACCCTCCCATTTGTGTCCAATGAAGCATCAAGCAGGACCGTGGATGTTCCTTCTATTAATTTTAAGCAGCACAGGACCAATTTTGTTGCTGGGGAACTCAACCTCCGCGTCAGTTACCTCCATTGCTCTTTCCCTTGTCTGTATGAAGTTGGGTCTAGTTTTCTTTGGTGAAAATATATCTTCATCTCTGGCCTTCCAGTGTATTCACCAAAAGATGTTGCAAAAAAAGAATGATGAGCTCGTGTCGTAGGGTGTTTCTTATGGATAGTGGCACTTTATTATTCAGGATGGTTTGATTTCATGCAATGAACACCAAACAAGCAAACAAGTTATATAAATCGGTTTAGCGCATAATTATAGCTCATATTTCCACATTTTTTTTCTTCCTCTCCTCTGCCTTGAAATCCCATGGGCTTTGTGGGTTTGGATTGGCCCATAGTCCTTTCCTACAAACTTGAGCCTCACATTGCCACTGAAAGAAGAAAACACATATTGTCAAGGAAAACTTCAAAAAAATAGTTAGTTTGACAGATCCTTTTAAATTAATGTAAAAATAACAAGAAATAACAAGGGATGTGTTCTTAAACTAACCCGTGCAAGCTCTGGACGCTTGTCGAAGTAATGGTAGTGCCATACATGGCCCTCTTTTAATAACAATTCCTGTGCCATAAATTAAAATAATTCAAAATACTATACATTTTCTATTTTTTTAAACTACTCCAAATCGAATCTAATTAATTACCTGAACAAAGTGATTGCCGACATATACATCAGCCAAGAGACGGCCATAGGGATCATTGTCATACACTACCAATTTGAGGGATTTTCCCCCAATCAGATCTATTAGAGCATCCTTGGCTTCCTGCCCATAAGCCATGCCCATCTCCGGAGCATCAACACCCCTATACAAATTCGCAACTTTTATTTACACGTTGTCTCAAAACTTAATGTACTTTATGACCACTACAAAAACCTTGTATAGACTGGAAATCAACGGAAACACCATCTTCTATCATGAATATTATGCTATGAGCACTCTAAATTTTTTGTAATCGAGAGTACAGGATATGTTCATAGCATGAATATTATGTAGCTAATGACAATATTGTGATTACTATACCTATTATTTTAATGTTGTTCTTAATATATCTGTTGAATATGGTTGTAGTTTTTTTAATTCATTTACTAGTATTTTAATTATAATATGTTTCAATAACTTTTAACAAATTAGTGCATTCCTTAGCCTCAAAATCCTACCAAAATGAGAATTACCCGAGGCATAAGTATTACCTTCATATCAAATATGGCAAGCCATCTTAGTTTTAAGTAAGCACTTCAATCCTTTTTAACTTTGAAAAACAATTTCAATTTTTTTTACTATTGTTTATGTGTTATTTTCCAAACATGCTGTACGTAGTTTCACAAAAAGTTTTTTATCCAAGATCATCGAAAACAAAATAAAATGAAAATAAGAAAATGCATACATCAAACGGATTCTGCACTCTTTAGTGAGAATTTCCTCCTTCAATGATCCCCTTATAATTCTACAATTACAAAACAAAAAATAACAATATTTTAAATATAAGCTGATATCAATTGTTTTGGTGTAAACATTAATATTGTTCAGTAAACTGGATATGGTCACTTGTATGTGTGTGTGTCTGTGTGATATATATCACTCATTAGACAATGTTTCTAAATTGAAGAGGAGTTAAACAAGTTAAAAGCACCATTTCAACCATATCAAGTTCAATTTTGCATCAAGCATATAATTTTTTGTAGGAATGAAGGTCACCTATATCCGGCTCGATTAATTGCATCTTGGAGTGCATCAGCCTGAACGAAATCTCGAGCAGCCTTAGCACGCATTCGTGCACTCGCCATGTGGTGCATTTGTACCGGTACTGGAAATAATGCCCGACATTTAGACAAATCTATATGGACAGTCATGCCGTCTCCATCACCAATGAGCTTTGGATTCACCTGTGTGAGCATTTACTTATAAGTGCTTACGACATGCTGCTTCCGTTGACTTTTTATTGGTTAGTATGGGTGATTCTAATTTATCCTTTGAGATTATATTTTTTACTTTATTGGAATGTACAGTAGTTTCCATTTTTGTTTGGCTGAAATTGGGGTATTTAAATTTATTATCATATGATTTCAAATCAGAGAGCTTAGTACAAATTTGTACATCACAAAAACAAGGAAATTGGAAATTAAAAAAATAAAGAAGTGATTGAATCGATACCGGCAAAGTATGTATAATTGGATTGATTTGTAATGTTGCGAAGGGAGTCCTCTGCGGTGGATGTTGAACCGGTACAACTTGCCAGAGTACATTCGGTGCAAACGGCCAGATCAGTTGTGCCATGAGAGAGAAATTAATGATGATGTTGAAGAGAAACTGCTATAATTTTATGAGAGAGCAATTATGACAATGTTGAGAGAGAGGAGCTGCTCCCATTGGGAGTTGTAATTTATATATGATGCGTTAATTAAGGAAAGATTACCCATAATTTTTTTTGGAAAGTCGGTTAAATTTTAAAAATAAAAATAGTTTATTTTGGGAAGGCGCTCCGCACAACTATAGTTAATTAATTCCAAAATTAGAATGTTTGTTTTTATTATAATGAATAAGTTATACTAGGAAAAAACAAAAAAGGAAACAAAAATGAATAAAAATTACAATAAAAAAAGGGGTTGACATGACGACTCTGGCCCAATTGAAGGTGACCCCAGCGCAAAGGAGATAAAAAATGTTGATGTTAAAAAGTTAAAAAAAAAAAAAAACTGCGCATCAAGCTGACCATGTAAAAAGTTAAAAAGTACCATCTAAATAGTAAAGTACCATCCTCAAAACTAAAAATTAACCCAAGTTAAGCTATATTGGGTCAAACAATTACAATAATTTAGGGATGGCGAAGATTAATTAATAACACAACAATCATTTGGATATGCAATTTCGATTAATCTTCATTCTTCATGGTGTTTGATATGGAGCAGTCTATGAGTATTACATTCATATCAAATATGGGTAGCTTAGACCATCTTATTTTAAAGTAAGCACTTCAATCCTTTTTAACGTTGAAAAAAATCTCAAAATATTTACTATTTGCCAATCATGCGGTACGTGGTTTCTGAAAAGGGTTTGAACCTGTGTATTAACTAAATTGAACTAAGTCAGCGGTTAAAAAATAAATTGGATCCAAGAGCATCGAAAACAATATAAAATGAAAATGAGTAAATCCATACTTCAAACCGACTCTGTACACTTTTGTGAGAATTTCCTCCTTCAATGACGAGGCAGATGGGGGGCGATGACAAGGGTGCAAATTTTTGGAGATACAAGGGCAGAGCCGAGTATATTGGCAGAAAGGGCATATCAGGAAGGTCAAATATTGTTAAAATTTGGTTGATAGGCGATCTGTACTTTAGTTTTACTATTTCTCTTTTCTTTCCTTATTTATCATAATTAGCTGTGGTGTGTACTGAGTAGAGTTTTTGAGGCGTGGTCTGTTGTGTGATAAGGCACTGGTGCAGAAGGGGCTACAAGTGCTGGGTGATAAACAGACGTAGGAGAGGCAGGCATTAGGCACTGAGTGTTAATTTTCATTCACTGTATGAGACCTTTCGTTTAATTTAATCAAGCTTGGTAGCCACTACCAAGTCATTTTTCAAAAAGAGAATTAATCAAGCTTGGTAGCCACTACCAAGTCATTTTTCAAAAAGAGAGAGACAGAGAGAGAGTTGTCGAGCAACCTTGGCAGCCGCTGCCAAGTTTTAAAAAAAAAAAAGAGTTGTCGAGCATGGGTTTTTACCAATAATTGTTGAGCACGGGTCTTGATTGAATAAGATTATTTTACTATTTTTCTTATAGAGTGATTGAATTCAGACAAAATCACTAAATTATAATGGGAGAAGCAAAGAGGATGGGCAGATAAATACTTGTCGTGTTAGATGAGAGGATGATGGAGCACTCTAAGCCTTCGCAATGGAGACAAAATGATAGAGGAGATGATGAAGTAGAGGAAAGTTGTACGATGTACGAAGCGGAAGGAACTTCTACATTAAAGATTTTTTTATTAGTTTTTTTATTCTTTTATTAATTGGGTTAGAAAAGGAAAGGTGAAAAGATAAAATCATGTCCGCATATTTTATTAATTATGTCTTCTTCCATTTCTAATTATTCATAAAGCAGAGAGAAAGGGTAAAACGGTAATATAAGGAGCTTAGCGCAAAAAATTTCAAATTGTACGTGTAGAATAGCACTCCCCTTTTAAGAGTGATGATTTATAGGCTGCGGTAATTTAGGAAAGTTTCCTCATAAATTTTTTTTGGAAAGACGGTTTAATTTTAAAAATAAAGATTAGTTAAGTTTACCAAGCTCCTCACAACTTCGGTTAATTAATTCCATATTTAAAATATGTATTTTTATTATAAGGAATAAGTTATTCTAGAAAGAACAAAAAAAAGGAAACAAAAATAAAATAAAAAGTTAAATAAAAAGAGAAAAAGTTTCCATACTCATGACTTTGTTCCCACTTTTTACCCACCATTTATCTTATCCACTTTTTAACAAATTTTAAGACTTTAGTAGTTAAAAACTCTTTCAATCTCTACCTAATTAATTCTTTCCGATCTCTTCCAGTTTTCTTTCTCTCTCCTTCAATTTCTCATCTCTAAAAAAAAGCTGAAAATGCTGGAAAAGAAAAAAAAATGAAAATCGAATGGCTATTCCACCTTCTTTGACTCCGATCAACCACCCCACGGCGAGAACCTCTGCCACCAAGCCCTCCTCTCTTCTCCCCACTAGACTTGTCGAGAGAAATTCGGGAGAGGAGATTGATCAGGTGATGGGCAAGTGCTGAAGAGGCGACAAGATAACAAAGAGAGGAGATTTCTTCCCTCCGATGGCCTCTCCTCTAGCAGCCTCCAACTGGCTCTTCTTCATGTTGATCTGAACGATGACAGAGTGCTCTCCCATGCGGA
This sequence comes from Carex divulsa, assembly GCA_964058895.1. Lineage (NCBI taxonomy): Eukaryota > Viridiplantae > Streptophyta > Magnoliopsida > Poales > Cyperaceae > Carex > Carex divulsa. The sequence continues at coordinate 22,348 of CAXKVK010000002.1, forward strand.
GAGAGATGAGAGAGGCGATCTAGATGATATAAGAGATAGAAGCGATCTGTAGTATTAATCTTGTTGTTTTATAGTATTCACCCTGTTTTTTTACAGTATACATCTTGTGATTTTACAGCATTAATCTTGACGCAATCTGGAGGACAGATGAAAAAGACGCTATTATAGTATTCATTCTGTGATTCTACAGTATTCACCTTGTAGTTTTACAGTATACATAACGTGGTTTTACAATATTCGTCGGAGCTTAACACTTCCCTCTCATCCGCAACACCACTCCGACGCTATTATGGCACCCGATCAAATCAGGTCCATTGTTTTTTCTAGTTTTTTTTTTCCTTCTATTTAGATCTATTTAGATTGTTCTTTTACAAATATTTGTTTTCTTCTATTTAGATTGTTCTTTTACATGCTATATGACTTAAATTGAGGATCGTCTCTATTGTGATCTTAATTTACTATTATTTTAGATTTATACAATATGGTAAAAAAAGCCTAAATCATAGATTATTTTATTTATTTCTAATCCATTTTTTGCCATCTTTCATAAATAATAAGACATAGTAAAACATTTCAAAATTCGTAAAAATTAGTACTCTATAATTTTATTATATAACTAATTTATTAAGCTATTTAATCGAAATTTGAAGTTTATACGATAGATTTTTGAGACCATAGCACGAAATGTCTTATGCTATCTATAGCACCTAAGCCTTACTCTCTCTCTCTCTCTCTCTCTCTCTCTCTATATATATATATATATATATATATATATTTATATATATAAAGGGTAAAATGAAATTATAAAAGTAAATGTGATCTTATGAATTTTAGAAGGGAAAATACTTAAATCAAGGTTTTATATATTTATAGCATATGTAAAAGACTTAATTGGCTATTTGTGAGGGCAAACGCTTTATATATCGACATCTGATGCACACATAATACTTGTGTTTGTCACATGTACATAAATGAATTAATAGTCCTCATAGAATTGTTAATTTGATGACTGAATATTTCTTAAGGGGCTACATATTTTTTTTAAAAATTAAATGAATTTGAACAAAAAAATGCTATAAAGTGAGTAAATTAGTGAGCTTTTGAAATTTGATGGGTAAATATGATATTATAAATTTTAGAAGGGAAAATATGTAATTCAATGCTTGTGAGTGGTATACCTGAAATTTTCCCTTTAGAGCACTGTAAAGATACGACAAATTAATTTTGTGAAGTTATCCATTTCAATTGTATCTCAAATTCTATAATTAGTTCTCACTTTGTACATCTGTCAATTGGTTGTCTTTGTAAAAAAAATCATAATAGAATGACAACTAACTATAAACCTACTGCAAATAGAAGGCTCTCCATTTGACATACTTATTACAGAACATTCTTATTCGCCCAATTTTAACTCTAGTGTATATTATTATTATTGCACTTCCACAACATAGTGTTTTATTTTTAGACTGGCCATTTTTAACTATAAATTCATTTTCCCAACACAATATTTCTTTAATTATGCATATATACTTCATAATTACTCTAACTAAATATGAACATGAATAAAGTACATGCGCTAAGTTTATCATTTGTAACATTTCCTGTTATATAGTTCTTATCGACAAAACTGTGCATAAATATTGTGAATTGGGGTTTTTCATCAATTCGTGATTATTATGTATATTATACATAGTCATTGGTACCAACCTTAATTATTCGATTAATCTTCATTCTACATGGTGTTTCATATGGAACCGTCTATGAGTAGTCCTTATACAGTTTTTAGTTTTTTGCGCCTCTTCGAGTATGACCCTTTCTTTAATTCTCAACATGTCCATGCCTAATAAAATGACACTAACTCTTTGATCTCTTCTTCTCCCTCTTTATACAAGTCTCTCGTCCTCAACTTCTCTTTCTCTCTTAGGGTTACGTAGCTGCTATCTCACCTCTTTTTTATTCTCTCAAAAACACACTCGCCTTTTTATCGCTATGGAGATTGCTACAATCTCAAGCTATAGAAAGTGTGACTTCATCAACAATTTGTCTGATCAAGTACTTCTCATCATCTTAGGGTTGCTCATCACCAAGAAGGCGTTATTATGTGTTGCGTGTGATTGTGTTGTTGTAAATGAACTATGTCAGAATAGTATTTTCTAGCCTTGGACACAGATTTATTGAGAATTTTGAGCAGACGATAATAATCTGCCGTGTATGCTTTTTCATTTTGGTAGTAGTGGTATTTATTGATCATTTCATTGATAGTGGTAAAAATATTCAAATACATTGGAAGTGGTAAAACTAATCAAATACGCATCCATATTATAACCTCAAAAAACTAAAAAGGCACATGAGAAAGTAAATGAACCTAGAATACATTAAATTTAAAACACAACTTCTTGTGAAAGATTGCTAATTGTAAAACCACTGTTAATGAACACTTATCATAGCTCAGGCGTTGAGTTGTGCTGCCATTTCAGTCTCTTAATTGAAGAAGACATCATTGATGTCGCTTCCAATCTCCATTGATGTCCCTTCCAGTCTCTTAATTGTATGCCGCCTGCGCCCAATTTCCCAACTTGTGCGGGTCAGGCAGGGCCTCTCTCATCACATGACATATCGTTACTAATATTCTAAACCTTCATTGTTGTTTTCTAACACACCTTGTTTATTGATCACCTCGATTACCACCTTGCAATCCGAGTATATTGTGACATTTATTACCCACGTTGCCTGCTCCATTCATCCATGTATTCCAGTGATTTCATAATGCCATCGCTTCATCAAGTAGGGGTTAACGTTCTAATATAACAATCACCTTGTATTGCATGCGTCTCAATTTTTTTTTTTATTTTGATAGTAGTAGGGCACGCCAACACGTACCCTCCTATTTGTGTCCAATGAAGCATGAAGCAGGACCGTAAATGTTCCTTCAATAAATTTAAAGCAGCACTGGACCAATTTTGTTGGTGGTGAATTCAACCTCCGCATGAGTTACCTCCGATTCAAGTTGGGTCTAGTTTTATTTGGTGAAAATATATCTTCATCTCTAGCCTTCCAGTGTATACACCACAGGAGGTTGCAAAAAAAGAAAGTTGAGCTCGTGTGGTAGGGTGTTTCTTATGGATAGTAGCCCTTCATTATTCAGGATGGTTTGATTTCATTCAATGAACACCAAACAAGCAATGCACAAGTTTTGTAGATCGGTTTATCTCTTATAGCTCATTTTTCGACAATTTTTCTCTTCCTTTCCTCTGCCTTGAAATCCCATGGACTTTGTGGGTTTGGATTGGCCCAAAGTCGTTTCCTACAAATTTGAGCCTCAAATTGCCACTGAAAGAAAAAAATACATATTGTCAAAAACTTCAAAAATAGTTAGTTTCAAAGATCCTTTTAAATTAATGTAAAAATAACAAGAAATAATAAGAGGTGTTCTGAAACTAACCCGTGCAAGCTATGGACGCTTGTCGAAGTAATGGTAGTGCCATACATGGCCCTCTTTTAATAACAATTCCTGTGCCATAAATTAAAATATTTCAAAATACTATACATTTTATATTTTTTAAAACTACTCCAAATTGAATCTAATTAATTACCTGAAC
>CAXKVK010000003.1:0-22644 GCA_964058895.1 Carex divulsa
TCTCTGTAACACAGGGATGGGGCCAGACTTTTGAATTATGAGGTCTAATGTGAATAGGAGTCAATTATATAAAAAATTTATGCTATAAATAAGAGTTAATTTTATAGTATTTGTAATAATTTAACCTAAACAATACATAAAATTACATACACACACACACACACACATAACTTTTATAAAATTCATAATATTTTAATCTAAACTCATTTCATCTTACAACCTCCGCCCCCGCTATAACACATCCATCTTTTAAGTACCTTTCATAATCCGAGACGTCCGCTTTCTATCAAACGGCCACGTGCACAATATGACATACCAGTATACCACCATCATATCATGGCAGCGGACATGGATTTTATTATTTTTCTTCGAAACAGGTGAAGTCTAGTCCAGTTTAAAAACTCTGTTAGTTAATTTTGCTATTTTGCCAGAAACGATGAATGATCCAACTTCTGTAACTCCTCCTTGCACCTGTTGTCAACTACTTCAAATTTTGTCGGCCACTAACAAGTAATAACTTCTCAAAATTCGGAAAAAACAAATTATTTGTGGTCACGGCAATGTGTCATTCTCTCTTATCTTTTAAATTGTTGTTATTGAAAAGAAGTTAGAACAATTGGTCTTTCTTTCGTAACTGGTTTATAGATAGCATTATCTAATTTTTTGTTCATTTCTTATCTTTTAATTCAGATTTTTTTTTTAATTGTTGATGAAAGAGGTATGGTATCAGAGACGTAGATGCCATCTGTTTGAGACAAGATGTTAATTTAAATATGTTTTTTGTTTGCGGTTTTGATTGACTAGTACACCATATGGAGAAATTCTTGCTATTTCAAAAACTTGTGGCCGGTAACACTTCTGTATCATTTGTATGCATTGATAAATTATATATATATATAGATACCGTATCCTCCAAGGTACCGTAGAATACTAACCTCATTTTAGGTTTGAGATTAACTCTCAGCCACTTTGAATTCAGACTAGTGCAGGGGCAGTATTATTGGGCTTTGAGATTCGTGCAAAGTTAAAATGAACGGTCCGGATCGAATAATTGTAAAAGATTCTTGGGAGGATGTGAATTGCATGAGCAGATTATCTTACACTATTTGAATGGTATGCACGAAAGAGCTACTTCCAACTTCAGACTTCACATAATATCCTTTAAATAAAAAGAGAAAACATCATAATTATAATGAAAAAAAAGAAGAACAATTGAGTAGAGCCGTCGAATGAGTCACCATACCTGGTCGACGCAATTGAGTAAAGCCTTGCATTGTTTGGAGTCCCTGGCTTCCTAGGATTGTCCCCCTTCAAAAACAAACAGAAGATCACATTTAATATACGATTCTTGTGCATAATATCATTTTGTACACTGCACATTCATGCCTATTCTACCACCTGCATAATATGCCATTTTCATCAAAGAAAGTACAATTCTTGTATGAAACACTTACCAGGCTACTTTACTTATGGTAATTAATTGTTGTCGGGTGGCCCCAAAATATAAATGAAATTTGGTGCTTCACCACTACTTAATTTCAGTTTATTTGTGATTTATTATAGGAAGCACAAAATCACAAACATATAGCAAATCATTTGCCTTATTCACTCTTCTTACTAGTATGAGAAAGAAGAGAAAGTTTCGGTTTTATTTATATTAATTCTATTGGGTTCGCTTTTATAGCCTTCTTAATCAAATGGGCTTTGAACCATTACATGCTTAAAATCTAGAAGGAAGCGATATTTCACCTCAAACATCACTCTCCTTTCTGCTCTTCTGGGGAATCTTCATACCATGTTTTGATATAATACCGAAAGCTACATTTGCTGCCATAAAAAAAACGACGGCACACCATCATCTCTGCTTTTGAGTATCCAACTAATCTCGAATCAAATTTTTATTTAGTATACATACATATAAATCGAACCGACTGGATAATTCGATTAACCGGAGCAACAAATTGAACCAAATAAACCGAACTTTAATTTGATTAGGTTGAATAAATTTATTTACTGTAAAATTTTAAGTTACATTATACACTTGTACATTTATATTTATATGTATGATATTATATTACAAATATAATATTCACTGATATTTTAGTTTATTTTTATATTTTTATTTTAAATTGTTAAAATTGAGTTGTAAATTAAAATCAAACGTATCATAATTTTTAAATTGAATTGAATCAAATAAGAGGAATGAAATTATTTTTTACTCTAAATAAATTTAATTCGGTTAAAATCAAATGATTAAAACTCAACACTCTAACTCTCCAATAGTTTTACATGCTGTCAGTCAAAATATAATGCCTTCGTAAAACATCCATCTTTTGAGGACCTTCTAGAAAAGCTCCGTTGATTAATCTTGTAGTTTGCCGGAAAAGATAAATGATTCATCTTCTGTAACTCTATGCACTTGTTGTCAACCATAGTCACAGAATTCGCACAAATAATTTGTTTTCTTTTTACATATCCAAATCAAACTCCGAATAAAACTCGTATAAAACACGAATCGGCGAATTATTCGCGATGAAAACGAGAAAAAAAATGCCAAATTTTGTTATTTATTTTCTTTTTTGAGAAGTTTTTGCTTTTGATTTTTTTTTTGCTTCGTTATTGTACTGAATCATTCCCGAATTATATCCGAATAACGAATTTTTGAGCCCGACGAACCGAACCCGAATTTTTTATTTCTCATTATGTTGTCAACTACTTCAATTTTTTTCGGCCACTAGCAAGTAATTACTTCTCAAAATTAGAAAAAAACAAATTATTTGTGGTCACGACAATATGTCACTCTCTCTCTCTAAGAGTCGGAGGGAACTTTTTTTTTCCCAGAGAGATGGCCCTTGGGGCAGGGATTCATATCCTCCAAGTACCGTAGAATACTTACCGAATTTTAGGTTTGAGATTAACTCTGAGCCACTTTGAATTCAGACTAGTGCAGGGGCAGTATTATTGGGTTTTGAGATTCGTGCACAGTTAAAATGAACGGTCCGGATCGACTAACTGTAAAAGATTCTTGGGAGGATGTGAACTGCATGAGCAGATTATCTTACACTATTTGAATGGTATGCACGAAAGAGCTACTGACTTCACATAATATCCTTTAAATAAAAAGAGAAAACATCAGAACAATTGAGTATCAATTAACTCAAGACTAAGATTAGAATTAATTACGAGTGCGTGCTCAATCAGCGCACAAAAACCATATGTCCGATTGAATAAGGGACAACAAACGGAGATTTAAACCCAAACAACGAATGCTTAACAATAGAAATTGAGCCAAAAATATGTCAATTGTTTTTTTACCAGTAATTATGCACAAAATATATTTCTGCAAAATTGAAAATTATCCAAAAAAAAAAAATATATTGAGGGAAATGAACATCAATTTTTGCAAAGGTGGGGAAATCACAGTCATTAGTAGGCAAAAGCCACACCAACGAAACAGGAACTGAAACGACCCAATACAAGTCATTAGTAGGCAACCTCTGCCCAGAAATCCTCCAAAAAAAAAAAATAACTTTAACAAAAAACTGAAGTGGATGGAAGTCGTCCTAATTTTGCTGTCATTCAAATCTTGTGAAACATCTTCCACTTGGGATTTCATTTGCTGCAACTTTCTTTTAAAGAGGTGTCTCGGCAGGTTCGGTAACTTGTGATTTTTCGAGTGCAGCTTGAGATTCTTGTAGTCCCGCAGTAAGTTCCACATTTTCAGGATAAATCTTTATTGCTGTCTCATAGCACTTCACACTTTCGTCCCATTTTTCAAGCTATTTCCCAAAACAAAAACAAAAACAAATCACACTTTCAGCCTCGCATTTTCAAGATCCAGGTGCTTGACACACACAGTGGCAGTTGTTACTCAACAGTTATAGTTTATTAATTTATTCTTGTTCAAACAAAACAGTCAAGTAAACATACTGGTCCCAACTACAATTTATTAACCTCTATCACTAAACATGCTGGTATTTGCAAAATAAAATGCGCTGACAAAAAAATTTCAAATGTCAACAATTATTATGTAATGATGTGAATTACCCAATGAGTAAATTTACAGACCTTTCTGATTTGTTATTACTAATAAATAATTATTGGACAACTCTATTACGAGTACTGAAGGATATCAACATGTTACCTTAGCGAATGAGCTAGCTCGTAGGACGAGAGCCCGGTCGTCCTCCGGCTGAATTAGAAGAACCTGATCGCAAATGTCGAGGCACATTTCCCATTCCTGCAACTTCCAGTGACAAGCCGCCAATTTTTTTAGCAAGAATACGTTGGACGTGGCATATGCCAATCCAACCTTATAATCCTCACGTGCTTTCAAGAAATCTCCCGATCTGTAATGTTTGTCTCCCGTATCGCAGGCCGTCCTGGTCAGCATGTGCGAGATATCTTCATCGACTTCGTCTATCCCGCGGGCCTTCTCTGCTGCTGCGATCGCGGTGTCAAACCTGTACAAGTGGTTGGATCTCAATGTATGCTAAACTGTTTATCCAAGGCCGGCAACGACCAAACTCTGGTTTTGATTTAAAAATAAAACTCACCTTCCTAGCACCAGCTCAATTTGAGCATTAACAGCCCAAAAGTATCTCTTAGGTGGCATGTTAAGAAATTTCGTCATTGTTTGTGGCATTGACTCAAGGGCAATAGCTCTACTAATTACTTCCTCGGCTTGGGCAAGGCTATCCTGCCTAAGAAGCATTTCGGCCCTAAATGTCATGACCTGAAATTTCCATTGTAAAATTAAAGTCAGAGAACAATGGATTGAATTTAAAAAGTTCCCTATGGCGATATCCATCGAGTTAATTACCGGTTGACAAGAGTCAACTCCAGCAGCTATCATGGTTTCTACTTCTTTGAGAGCGGCAATCCAGTCACCATGTTTTCTTGCCTTTTCAGCCCGTATCATGTGGTCCTTCACTTCTGCTATTTTGGCACGTAGGTCGTCCGTGCACACTGGACCTGCCATAGTCATGTGCGAATCTGCACTCTCGAAATCTCCGCACCTGTTATTCGTATAGCAAACAATGTTGACAAGGAATGAACTTAACTTTATTGCTTACAAAGAAGAACAAACCCAGAATAGAAAGGGCCAAAACTCAAAGAAGAGATATCATTGTTTCAGAAAAAACAAACCTAGAATAGAAAATTATAAAAAAAAGGGAAATTTGTTTTTATGCCACTCCAAAATAGGAAATTTAGGAATTTGCCACTCCAAAACCTTAAATTAGCTAATACCTTAAATTAGCTAATTGCCACGCCAAAATCATTATATTTTAGTTAATTGCCACAGTTATACGTATAATTAAAATATTTGCTTAAAAAATTCTGAAAATTTAACAAAATTTTGTTAGTGACCAAAACACCCCTCAAATATTAACACTTCAACAGGTTAATTTGAAACGGAGATCTGGTAGCTTCTTCCCAAACCTAATTCCTAATTCCTGCGCCGCCTGTTCCTTTTCCCAATTTCTCGCTAGTAGGAAACCTCATCAGAGTAGTGCGATTAAAGTCTGATGATGGAAACCTTGTAATTAAAGAACCTATGTTGGCGTATCTCCTTTCTCCTTTACAAAGCTAGTTTGAAAAAAAAAAGAAAGGTTCACAGAGGATTGGAGAAATAGGTTCCCAGCTAATACTGACGATTTCTTATTTTGAAAATAGTGGTTTTGGTTGTTTGCTTTTCTTTGCGTGTTCACATTACATAAGTCAAGAGGAAATATATCAAATTACAGAAGATACACACATTAAGAATAGGAGGCACTGGTTGGATGAAACCGCTATGGTCTGGATACCCAATTTTGTGAAAATCTGCACTGTAAACAAAACTCATGGCAGAAAGACGAATATAATGCCTTTGCTGATTAGATCAGCAAATATCAAATTAAAACAGTAAGCATCAACATTTCATCTCTATTGCAATATTTTTAAGAATAAGAATCTTATCTCTAGGTGAGATGTTTTTTTTGCAAATTAAGCATGCTATTTACAAATTAAACAAATTGAAAAGGACGTCAATTTGAAAATGCTTAATTGGTAGATCATCTCGATTGCCATCCTCTGATTTGAAATTAAACATTCAATTAAGCACGTTCAAATCTGAGGATGGCCAGCGAAGACCCAGGTCCCCCTCAATTCTAAGGTGTCGCGCGGAGATGCATCATTTGAAGAAGATGGCTCATGTTTTCTCAAAAAAAAAAAGAAAGAAAAAGAAGATGGCTCTCCGTCTTTGTAATTTGAACAAGACTGGAGAGACCTCTTAAATCCAATTGAAGGGTAATTTGGGAATTACCAAAATACGATGGATTATACACTACTTTTCAGAATTTTTTTAATCAAATATCTTAATTATATGTATAATTGCGGCAATTATCTGAATATAATGATTTTGGAGTGGCAATTAGCTAATTTAAGATTTTGGGGTGGCAAATTTCTAAATTCCATGTTTTGGAGCGGCATAAAAATAATTTTCCCTGAAAAAAAGGTTGCAGATATCTATGTCAAAAAGCCACACAGTATAGAGTTTCTAATTTCTACTTATTGAAATTGCAATCCTTACATAATATGACAGTCACTACGTAAAGATGAAACATTTACCACGAAAAGTTTCCAGTAATTCTATTTCTATTCGCCCAAAGTGTAATTCTGTATTGCTGAACTCAATGCAAGAAAGATCAATTATGTGAAGAGTTTCCCTTCCCACATTTCAGTTTGCACAGATCAGTCTCACACCAAAAATTATAAAGTTCAAATCTTTGTCGAACATGATGACCAAAAAGAGACTCGAGTACCAAAAACAATTACCCAATATATCCAATCACACTGCGCTGTTCCTTAATTCTTCTCATCTCAGATTGTTAAAGACACTCACTTCATTTTAAAACATTTAATGGAAACAAGAAATTCAAGAAAGGAGTTTAGGCATGCCTGAAATAGATTGCTGACAATTTAGCGTTCACGAGCTGATTATCCTCCAAATGTGTATCATCTCCTTGCACACTTCGCTGTGCTGATTTATAAAGCCCGACAGCTTCATTTAACAGGTTCTCATCAACTCGCTCATCTCCCCAACCGATCATGTCCTCAAACTTACCGAGAACTATGTCATCCTGCCTTGGAGAATCCCACTCCAGATCACTATCAGCAGAGGTTTGGGAGTCGGCCTCAAATATAATGTCGTCGTCTCTCGGAGGATCCCATGCCCCACCCGAATCATCATTGTCACTGCCGTGTGCTGACATTTTATTTTCAAGGAGAAGGGATTGTTTTTCTTGGATAACTAGCTGATAGTATTAAAATACAAGAAAAAGGTGGTAACTGGTGAGTGGGAGTGTAAAAAACGGAGTGGACATGCCTTATATAATGTAATAATTAAGGAGGGTGGTGGGGTGGGGTGGGGTGGGATGGGATGAGAGGGGTAACAGTGTAAAAAAAAATTAATACAACGTAACTAACCTTCTAAACTGTCTCATTCGTTGTGAAATGTGGTTCGAGTATTGGTTCGAAGATGCTGGCGACTTAAACCTGGGTAGAGATATTGACAGCGCAGTTTTCATGTCATGCAGCGCACAGACAATAGAACCAAACCAGCACTGCATATGGTTAGTGCGCTGCATAAAGCCAAAACTGCTCTGTCGATATCTTTACGCTTCCTTCTGTATTGGGGTTTGGAGGATGGAGGATGCATGGGCATTGGGATTTTGGTGGCTGGGGCCGGCCACCGCCCCACTTGTAGAGGGGAGGCTGATTATGACTAGGATAAGGTGGAGCGGAAGGAGAGGGGCCGGGGAAAGGGGGCACTGTGACAATCCAGCTGTTGCGGTGGAGCGCGGGGCCGTGGCTGGCGCCGCCTCGAACCACTCGCACGCCCTCCGGTCCCCCACAGATCCCACTTGTCGCTGCCAACGGCGCAGAGACCGACGAGGGGTCAAGCGTACCCCTACCCCTACCCCTACTCTTACCTCTGCCACGGCCACCGCCCATTCTATCCTTCAGTTCAGTCCGTTTCCACCTTCTCTCTCTTTTTCCGACGACTCGAGGCATAGAAGCAGAGACGATTATCTGATTTCAGCGGAAACATTTGGGCCGGGTTGCGCTGGGCCGAGTGGACCTGGGTCACTCAAAATATCGATATCTATTTTTTTTTTTTTAACTAAAAAGTTTTTAATTAGTCAGGATTTCCATCCACTAATTAAAACCATATTACATAACAATTACGTGAAAGGAAAAATTGAGGTGTATCCAACGTAACTAGAGCATGCTCCTATCATCTTTTAACCTGAAATATGGTATGAAATGTTTAATGCGGTTCCAATTAATACGAGCTTTATCCATTTCATTATACTAGAAAGTATGTTTTAATTACTTTTTTAAATGTGATAAATTTTAATAACCAATTTGTGCATTTTCTATGGCATTTTCAAGTTTAGTGCAATTTAAGAACCAATTTGTTGTCTATTGAGTGACCTGAGAAAAATGCAGAGTTTAATTTTAACGACATGCAATGCACAACCGACTGGTGAATAAAGGTTTGGTACAATTTTAGAGTTGTATTGAACAAGTTTTTAATATAAGTTGGTCGTCGGTGTACATCTTACTACCAGGAAATTGCTTTCAATAAGATTACTATGAATTTTGTATTTTTTTTTTTGTATAATAATGATTTTGCATTTACCATATTTGATTTATATCAATTCCGTTAGGTTCGCTATTATAGCCTTCTTAATCAAATGGGCTTTTAAACCATTACATCTCTTAAAATCTCGAAGGAAACGATATTTCACCTCAAACATCCCTCCCCTTTCTGCTCTTCTGTGGGATTTTCATACCATGTTTTGATATAATACCGAAGGCTACATTTTCAAGTTTAGTGCAATTTAAGAACTAATTTGTTATCTATTGAGTGACTTGAGGAAAATGCAGAGTTTAATTTTAACGATATGCAATGCACGATCGACGGGTGAATAAAGGTTTGGTATAATTTTAAGGTTGTATTGAACAAGTTTTTAGTATAAATTGGTCGTCGGTGTACATCTTACTACCAGGAAGTTGCTTTCAGTAAGATTACTGTGATTTTTTTTTTTTTGTATAATAAGGATTTTGCATTTACCATATTTTATTTATATCAATTCCGTTAGGTTCGCTATTATAGCCTTCTTAATCAAATGGGCTTTTAAACCATTACATCTCTTAAAATCTCGAAGGAAACGATATTTCACCTCAAACATCCCTCCCCTTTCTGCTCTTCTGTGGGATTTTCATACCATGTTTTGATATAATACCGAAGGCTACATTTTCAAGTTTAGTGCAATTTAAGAACTAATTTGTTATCTATTGAGTGACTTGAGGAAAATGCAGAGTTTAATTTTAACGATATGCAATGCACGATCGACGGGTGAATAAAGGTTTGGTATAATTTTAAGGTTGTATTGAACAAGTTTTTAGTATAAATTGGTCGTCGGTGTACATCTTACTACCAGGAAGTTGCTTTCAATAAGATTACTATGAATTTTTTTTTTTTTTGTATAATAAGGATTTTGCATTTACCATATTTTATTTATATCAATTCCGTTAGGTTCGCTATTATAGCCTTCTTAATCAAATGGGCTTTTAAACCATTACATCTCTTAAAATCTCGAAGGAAACGATATTTCACCTCAAACATCCCTCCCCTTTCTGCTCTTCTGTGGAATTTTCATACCATGTTTTGATATAATACCGAAGGCTACATTTTCAAGTTTAGTGCAATTTAAGAACTAATTTGTTATCTATTGAGTGACTTGAGGAAAATGCAGAGTTTAATTTTAACGATATGCAATGCACGATCGACGGGTGAATAAAGGTTTGGTATAATTTTAAGGTTGTATTGAACAAGTTTTTAGTATAAATTGGTCGTCGGTGTACATCTTACTACCAGGAAGTTGCTTTCAATAAGATTACTATGAATTTTTTTTTTTTTTGTATAATAAGGATTTTGCATTTACCATATTTTATCTATATTCATTCCATTGGGTTCGCTTTTATAGCCTTCTTAATCAAATGGGCTTTAAACCATTAGATGCTTAAAATCTCGAAGGAAACGATATTTCACCTCAAACATCACTCTCCTTTCTGCTCTTCTGGGGAATCTTCATACCATGTTTTGATATAATACCGAAGGCTAAATTTGCTGCCATAAAAAAAACGATGGCACACCATCATCTCTGCTTTTGAGTATCCAACTAATCTCGAATCAAATTTTTATTTAGTATACATACATATAAATCGAACCGACCGGATAATTCGATCAACCGGAGCAACAAATTGAACCAAATAAACCGAACTTTAATTTGATTAGATTGAATAAATTTATTTACTGTAAAATTTTAAGTTACATTATACACTTGTACATTTATATTTATATGTATGATATTATATTACAAATATAATATTCACTGATATTTTAGTTTATTTTTATATTTTTATTTTAAATTGTTAAAATTGAGTTGTAAATTAAAATCAAACGTATCATAATTTTTAAATTGAATTGAATCAAATAATAGGAATGAAATTATTTTTTACTCTAAATAAATTTAATTCGGTTAAAATCAAATGATTAAAACTCAACACTCTAACTCTCCAATAGTTTTACATGCTGTCAGTCAAAATATAATGCCTTCGTAAAACATCCATCTTTTGAGGACCTTCTAGAAAAGCTCCGTTGATTAATCTTGTAGTTTGCCGGAAAAGATAAATGATTCATCTTCTGTAACTCTATGCACTTGTTGTCAACCATAGTCACAGAATTCGCACAAGTAATTTGTTTTTTTTTTACATATCCAAATCAAACTCCGAATAAAACGCGTATAAAACACGAATCGGCGAATTATTCGCGATGAAAACGAGAAAAAAATGCCAAATTTTTTTTATTTATTTTCTTTTTTGAGAAGTTTTTGTTTTTGATTTTTTTTTTTGCTTCGTTATTGTACTGAATCATTCCCGAATTATATCCGAATAACGAATTTTTGAGCCCGACGAACCGAACCCGAATTTTTTATTTCTCATTATGTTGTCAACTACTTCAATTTTTTTCGGCCACTAGCAAGTAATTACTTCTCAAAATTAGAAAAAAACAAATTATTTGTGGTCACGACAATATGTCACTCTCTCTCTCTAAGAGTCGGAGGGAGCTTTTTAAGTTCTGATTTTACATTGTGTCAGTACCAATCGGGTGGATTGTACATTGTGTCAACCGTGACCAACTTAACACAGTGCAGATATGCTGAATTTAAGTTCTGATTTTCAGGAAATTGAGACACGGAGCAACCGAACTCTAGAAAACTAATAGGAATTAATGTATGGTACTGACCAGAATAGGCTTTATTCAGTCTTGTACAGAAGATTTTATATATATATATATATATATATATATCGATCTTGATACCTCAAAGGAGTATGGTATACAAATTCAAAACTGATATGTGTGTCTGATGTGGTACTTCTATATGATGAAAAGCCCGATTTACTATGAAAGCTGATGAGATTCAAATTTTACCTTGATGTTGGTACTGGTACTGGACCCACTGTACACTAAAGCCCAGTACTGGACCTAGCTGCTCTTGCTTTTTGGCACTCGTTTCATTTTAACTTCCAAAAAGGGACATGGTAATTTGGGTTCTGATAAGTAGGCAAGGTTGTGGCAAATCGAATATGCTAAACTTCTTGGAATAAAGAGAAAAAAGTAATTGATACATTCGGTAATTTTGGAACGGAGACCTCCCCTTGTATACACTTTCTTTGACCCATATATTACAAATTATTATTTTGTTGGACCCTTACAATTTCCTAACTCTGTAAATCCTTTGCAAATTGATACATAATTTTCTTGTAAAAGAAAAAATACTTTTTCTTTAATCTATGATTTTAAAAAATCATTTGGTATAATTTGGGTATAACTAAGAATATTAAAAAATCTTATTCAGGAGCAACAACAGAAACAACTGCAGCTTATTCTTGCAATCGGGAAAGCTCAGAGGACTATAGATGAAAAACGGGACCCTCCAACAGAAGAAAGTAATTCCAGTGCCAAAACTCCTGTTGCCAATAAAAGGAAATGAAGCAACAAGAGATGCAATCTGAAGCAGTTACTCGAGGTGTTGGCAATGATAAAGCTTTAGACATTTTGGTAAACTTTTTTGTTGAGAGAATTCATTTTATGCTTCTGAGATGAATCTGATAACCCTTCCGGCCCAGTTGATAATGTTTAATGCATTTTTTTTTATGGAGCTGATTGTAGCTAGGAGTCCTAGGACGATTTGCTTGCTTTCTCATAAACAAATGAACAAGTCTGGAGGCTAATTTATTTCAGAAAATCAAGAAAGGGGTATGTTATATTGAAGAAATTGCTTGAAAACTGTAACAATAAGCTCAACACTTGTCGAATTACAAAATAAAATTTACCAGATTTTCTATGGCATTTTCAAGTTTAGTGCAATTTAAGAACCAATTTGTTGTCTATTGAGTGACTTGAGAAAAATGCTGAGTTTAATTTTAACGATATTCAATTCACGACCGAATGGTGAATACTGTTTTGGTACAATTTTATGGTTGTTTGGAACAAGTTTTCATGTCGGATATCATGGTTGTTAATATAAGTTTGTCGCCAGTGTACATCTTACTGTCAGGAAATTGCTTTCAATAAGATTGCTATGAATTTTGTATTTTTTTTTTGTATAATAAGGATTTTGCATTTACTATATTTGATTTATATCAATTCCATTGGGTTCGCTTTTATGGCCTTAATCAAATGGGCTTTAAACCATTACATGCTTAAAATCTCAAAGGAAACGATATTTCGCCTCAAATATCCCTCCCCTTTCTGTTATTTTCATACCGAGTTTTGATATAAAACCGGAGGCTGCATTTGCTGCCATTTGCTTTTGAGTATCCAATTGATCTCGATTCAAATCGAATTAAATTTAATCAATCGAATTTTTATTTAGTATACATGCATATCAATCGAACCGACTGGATAATTCGATCAACTGGAGCAACGAATTAAACCAAATAAAAATCGAACTTTAATTTGATTAGGTTGATTAAATTTATTTACTGTAAAATTTGAAGTTACATTACACATGTATTAATTGTAGGATAATTTAACCAATGAAAAGAAAGGATACAACTCGTGACACATGAGTCAAAACAAAGTTGGAAAGTCACAGTCTAACTCATATACAAAATGGAGTCTACAAGCTCGAGCTGGAGAGTCATACGCAGAGAATCGTCACACAACTATATTTATATGTGAGCGAAAACGCTAGAGTCGGCGAGTCCCTTAGTGCCCTACAAACGAGGGAGTCACTTGATTATGGAAGCATTCAAGTAGATCTCCACTCTATCGAAAAAGAACAAACACTCTAACTATTAGAGAAGATTAGTTAAGTGGATTTTAGATTATCAATGGAATATTGAAGTTTTTAACTCTCTAAAACAAGAAAGCTCTTAGAACACATAAATTCTGTTTTTTTTTTTTTAAATTAGAAGCGGCTTGCTTAATTCTGGAGAGAATGTATTCATTCTATTTATAGAGGGAGCTCTAGAATTAGGTATTATTCCGTTCGAACGGTATATGTTCCGTATGGTACGGATAGTTCAAATGTATTTCAATTTGAATTTCGCCTTGGATGTTACACTATCCGTTCAACACGTTTAGGTCTGTATGGGACGGATAGTGTAGTTCTCCCAAATCTGTGTTTCTCAAGTAGCGTACAGTATGGATGGTAATCGTTTAGAACGAAATACCAAAGGGGGTCCTCTGACTTGAAACAGAACATTTCGTTCCGAACGAAAGTCATACAGAATAATTCTTCTGTACTATCACTCCTCACAACCGTATCCATCCAGTACTGTTTCAATACATTCCGTATCAAATGGTTTGCTTACTGTACCAAACGGATAGGTACTGAAATCAACAATCTCAAATTTATTTATCAATTTAAATATTACAATCTATATTCTTGATCTTTGTAATGTTTTGTTGATTCCATTGGTTCTTCAAACTTTAATCTTGCAATTATAATATACTTGAACCTACAAATTCACCCATACAATGAAATCGTTAAATTCAATCATTGCATGTTTTGCAAATTAGTCAAACATAGTAATTAGAGAATCACATATAACAACAAAGGTCACCCCCAGAACGCCATCGGGTCCTGGAGCACAACCGATGTCGAAGAGTCACTCAAAACTAACTGTAGGATAATTTAACTAATGACAAAGGAGGACCCATCAACGCCATCGGTTGGTTAGACCTGAGTACAGTCCATGAAAAGCTCCAAAGTAATAATAGTGTTGCCCCTGATAGCAAGCATCTTATATGCCTTGGGTCAATCGATAGTAAAGAAGCGATGGTAAATGTGTTTTCTGTATTGTAATGTAAGATTATTTAGGATTATTTTTATTTAGACATCTGTCAAATATAATTAGACTAATCTATATATAGGTTAATGTGGCTGCTTTAAAAAAAATAATATAAAAAGGGATTGGGATTTATCCAAAGAGCTTTTGACAAAGTCTCATTCAAAATCAAGCTTAAACGTTTGATTTACATTGAGATTCGTGCAAACATATTTAAAACTTAATAAATTTAAATGACTCATTGAATTTAAATATTTGTACGAATTTTGATGCAGATCAGATAGTTTAAATATGACTTTGGATGAGACTTTGTCCAAAACCGTTTGGACAAAACCCCCAACCATATAAAAATATATGTATGCTAACTAAGGACAGACAGCGGGGAAAATTACTAAATTCAGATGTATTTCACACCATAGGATGCTACATATTGTAAACCATAAAATTTGTGCAAAGCATTAAAGCAAGCTCTCCTTGTAATTCACTAAATCATGCAAGGTGTTTAAGATAATGCTTCTTTGAATGTTAAAAGATGAAGTACAATATTACTGGCGTCGACAAGATTAGTGACCTGTGCGATGCTCTTCTTGCTCACATCCTCTCCTTTCTGAGTCCTAGAAAGGTTGTTCAGACATGTATTTTGTCTAAAAGATGGAGAAGAACATGGGCTTCTGTACCGGTTTTGAAATTTAACATTGGAATGTATGTGCCTGCTGATGAATTTTGTGTTATTATCCCTTTTGTTAAACAAGTACTGCTAAATAGAGAAAGATCATTATCCTTAGATACATTCAAATTTCGGTGGCATTCAATTTGGAGTCAAAAACACTATCAGTTTAATCCATCTGAAATGGAATGTATTTTGCTTGCTCTCGAATTCAAGCCCCGAGTTCTCTCTGTTCATGTTTATAAGCATCTTCTTTTGGAGATTGATTGTATTGGGCCAATTTTTACCTGTGCCTCACTTCAAAGTATTTCATTAGATATCAAATCAAAAGATGGATTTCATAAGTCATCTTTTCAACTGAGGGAAATGAATCTTCCGCTCCTGAAAAGATTAAAACTTAGTTTCGCAGGAGTCGATGATTATTTTTTCAAAATGCTTTTCGCGGGGTGTCCTATTCTAGAAAAACTCCGGCTATTTTGTTGTTATTTGCAAACCCCTGTGCTATATTCAGAAGTACTGAAGAGCTTGGTTTTTGAGTGTTGTATACTTGAACAGAAATTGGTTATTACTACCCCTAGTCTTGTGTATTTGGAAGTTTTTCTTACACAAATTGAATGTGTGAATGTGCATGATGATGTCGGATTGAATTTTCTCAACCATTCGTCGAATTTTAGAATTTCAGATCAGAGTGCTCAAGCCAAGGTAACTTGTCTGTACTACTTGCATATAATAAATCTTTAATAGCCTGATTTTTAGGGATACATATTTTTTGGAGTGATATATAAACTAATAAGTATAGACTAATAAGATGTTTATTCTTTTATTGGAAACATATCTTGTGTCTGTAGATATAAAACATATCACTATAGATATCATATCCCTTAGGAAGTTCTATTATTAGTCTTTAATTTATTTTTTATACTGTACTTACCGGCTTTGTTTTATGTTTTCTGTTTAAGAAGGTAATGGGGAATGTAGTTCCTAAGTGGCCAAACTTGAAAAACTTGAAGAATGTGCAAATTAAGGGAGTGCTTAGAAGTGACATCTTCAATTTAATATCCTTTCTCCTCCTCAAATCGCCAAATCTAAGAGTACTCGGTTTGCAATTAATTAACCCTGTAAGTTGTTAATTTCCTTTGTTCTACTTTTTATATATAGCTAATGTACTAGCTAAATAAAACAAAGTTCAAAAATTGAATTTACCAGTACAATTAAACCAAACTTAAACCATAAGATCGATCTGTCAGTTATCAACTGAATTTAACTAAGTCTCCGTATCTGAAGCCAAACAAAACGTCAAGCCAGGAGGAAGAGAGAGATGTTCATCCCCTGCGTGAGCACCTTGAAGTGGTTGAGTTTTATGATATGAGTGAAGAAAAAGTTGAGCAGCTAATCAAGAAGTTGTCAGCATTTGTCAAGACTATTGGAAAAATTGTTGTGAAAAGAAGTAAGAACAATTATTGTCGTTCTTTCGTAACTGGTTTATAGATAGCATTATCTAATTTCTTGTTCATTTCTTATATTTTAATTCAGATTTTTTTTTTAATTGTTGATGAAAGAGGTATGGTATCAGAGACGTAGAAGTCATTTGTTTGAGACAAGATGTTAATTTAAATCTGTTTTTTGTTTGCGGTTTGATTGACTAGAACATCATATGGAGAAATTCTTGCTATTTCAATAACTTGTGGCTGGTAGCACTTCTGTATCATTTGTATGCATTGATACATATATGAGAAGCGATTCACTTACATTATTTTTTGGTGATACAAAATTAAATCATTTATTTCTAAAATTTTAAAGTTTAAACAGTTGATTCAAACCGTTCAACGTGATAACTATATTAAAATGTGTTTGGAGACCAAATTTTACTCTTTTTTGTATTTTTTTTTACTTTTTATTAAGTATTTTACAAAATTGTTGTTTTTAGACCATTAAATTTTTGTAGCAATCTTAATAAATAGTAAAAAAATTCAAAAAAAAATGTAAAATTTGATCTTCAAGCATATTTTAATATATCCAACATGTTGAACAATTTGGATCGACTGTTTGCACTTTAAAAATATAGGGTTTAATTTTGTGTCCCCAAAAAATGTTGTAAGTAGATCCCTCCTCTTGATAAATATATAGGAAGTAGGTTATTTTGCACTAATCAGTGCGTATTTTTCCAAAATTGAACCGGCCAGATAATTCGAACAACCGGAGCAACGAACTGAATCAAATAAACCGAACTTTAATTTGATTAGGTCAAAAGAAAATTTTGATTAGGTCGATTAAATTTATTTACTGTAAAATTTTAAGTTACATTATACAAGTATTAACTTGGCAACATTTACATTTATTTGTATGATAGTACAATACTAATGTAATATTCATTGATATTTAGTTTATTTGATTTTTTTATTTTAAATTGTAAAAATTGAGTTGTAAATTAAAATCAAATTTATCATAATTTTTAAATTGAATTGAATCAAATAAGAATAATGAAATCATTTTTTACTCGTAATAAATTTAATTCGGTCAAAACCAGATGATTGGAACTTAACATCCAAACTCTCCAATAGTTTCACATGCCGTCAGACAAAATATAACGTCTCTGTAACACAGGGATGGGGCCAGACTTTTGAATTATGAGGTCTAATGTGAATAGGAGTCAATTATATAAAAAATTTATGCTATAAATAAGAGTTAATTTTATAGTATTTGTAATAATTTAACCTAAACAATACATAAAATTACATACACACACACACACACACATAACTTTTATAAAATTCATAATATTTTAATCTAAACTCATTTCATCTTACAACCTCCGCCCCCGCTATAACACATCCATCTTTTAAGTACCTTTCATAATCCGAGACGTCCGCTTTCTATCAAACGGCCACGTGCACAATATGACATACCAGTATACCACCATCATATCATGGCAGCGGACATGGATTTTATTATTTTTCTTCGAAACAGGTGAAGTCTAGTCCAGTTTAAAAACTCTGTTAGTTAATTTTGCTATTTTGCCAGAAACGATGAATGATCCAACTTCTGTAACTCCTCCTTGCACCTGTTGTCAACTACTTCAAATTTTGTCGGCCACTAACAAGTAATAACTTCTCAAAATTCGGAAAAAACAAATTATTTGTGGTCACGGCAATGTGTCATTCTCTCTTATCTTTTAAATTGTTGTTATTGAAAAGAAGTTAGAACAATTGGTCTTTCTTTCGTAACTGGTTTATAGATAGCATTATCTAATTTTTTGTTCATTTCTTATCTTTTAATTCAGATTTTTTTTTTAATTGTTGATGAAAGAGGTATGGTATCAGAGACGTAGATGCCATCTGTTTGAGACAAGATGTTAATTTAAATATGTTTTTTGTTTGCGGTTTTGATTGACTAGTACACCATATGGAGAAATTCTTGCTATTTCAAAAACTTGTGGCCGGTAACACTTCTGTATCATTTGTATGCATTGATAAATTATATATATATATAGATACCGTATCCTCCAAGGTACCGTAGAATACTAACCTCATTTTAGGTTTGAGATTAACTCTCAGCCACTTTGAATTCAGACTAGTGCAGGGGCAGTATTATTGGGCTTTGAGATTCGTGCAAAGTTAAAATGAACGGTCCGGATCGAATAATTGTAAAAGATTCTTGGGAGGATGTGAATTGCATGAGCAGATTATCTTACACTATTTGAATGGTATGCACGAAAGAGCTACTTCCAACTTCAGACTTCACATAATATCCTTTAAATAAAAAGAGAAAACATCATAATTATAATGAAAAAAAAGAAGAACAATTGAGTAGAGCCGTCGAATGAGTCACCATACCTGGTCGACGCAATTGAGTAAAGCCTTGCATTGTTTGGAGTCCCTGGCTTCCTAGGATTGTCCCCCTTCAAAAACAAACAGAAGATCACATTTAATATACGATTCTTGTGCATAATATCATTTTGTACACTGCACATTCATGCCTATTCTACCACCTGCATAATATGCCATTTTCATCAAAGAAAGTACAATTCTTGTATGAAACACTTACCAGGCTACTTTACTTATGGTAATTAATTGTTGTCGGGTGGCCCCAAAATATAAATGAAATTTGGTGCTTCACCACTACTTAATTTCAGTTTATTTGTGATTTATTATAGGAAGCACAAAATCACAAACATATAGCAAATCATTTGCCTTATTCACTCTTCTTACTAGTATGAGAAAGAAGAGAAAGTTTCGGTTTTATTTATATTAATTCTATTGGGTTCGCTTTTATAGCCTTCTTAATCAAATGGGCTTTGAACCATTACATGCTTAAAATCTAGAAGGAAGCGATATTTCACCTCAAACATCACTCTCCTTTCTGCTCTTCTGGGGAATCTTCATACCATGTTTTGATATAATACCGAAAGCTACATTTGCTGCCATAAAAAAAACGACGGCACACCATCATCTCTGCTTTTGAGTATCCAACTAATCTCGAATCAAATTTTTATTTAGTATACATACATATAAATCGAACCGACTGGATAATTCGATTAACCGGAGCAACAAATTGAACCAAATAAACCGAACTTTAATTTGATTAGGTTGAATAAATTTATTTACTGTAAAATTTTAAGTTACATTATACACTTGTACATTTATATTTATATGTATGATATTATATTACAAATATAATATTCACTGATATTTTAGTTTATTTTTATATTTTTATTTTAAATTGTTAAAATTGAGTTGTAAATTAAAATCAAACGTATCATAATTTTTAAATTGAATTGAATCAAATAAGAGGAATGAAATTATTTTTTACTCTAAATAAATTTAATTCGGTTAAAATCAAATGATTAAAACTCAACACTCTAACTCTCCAATAGTTTTACATGCTGTCAGTCAAAATATAATGCCTTCGTAAAACATCCATCTTTTGAGGACCTTCTAGAAAAGCTCCGTTGATTAATCTTGTAGTTTGCCGGAAAAGATAAATGATTCATCTTCTGTAACTCTATGCACTTGTTGTCAACCATAGTCACAGAATTCGCACAAATAATTTGTTTTCTTTTTACATATCCAAATCAAACTCCGAATAAAACTCGTATAAAACACGAATCGGCGAATTATTCGCGATGAAAACGAGAAAAAAAATGCCAAATTTTGTTATTTATTTTCTTTTTTGAGAAGTTTTTGCTTTTGATTTTTTTTTTGCTTCGTTATTGTACTGAATCATTCCCGAATTATATCCGAATAACGAATTTTTGAGCCCGACGAACCGAACCCGAATTTTTTATTTCTCATTATGTTGTCAACTACTTCAATTTTTTTCGGCCACTAGCAAGTAATTACTTCTCAAAATTAGAAAAAAACAAATTATTTGTGGTCACGACAATATGTCACTCTCTCTCTCTAAGAGTCGGAGGGAACTTTTTTTTTCCCAGAGAGATGGCCCTTGGGGCAGGGATTCATATCCTCCAAGTACCGTAGAATACTTACCGAATTTTAGGTTTGAGATTAACTCTGAGCCACTTTGAATTCAGACTAGTGCAGGGGCAGTATTATTGGGTTTTGAGATTCGTGCACAGTTAAAATGAACGGTCCGGATCGACTAACTGTAAAAGATTCTTGGGAGGATGTGAACTGCATGAGCAGATTATCTTACACTATTTGAATGGTATGCACGAAAGAGCTACTGACTTCACATAATATCCTTTAAATAAAAAGAGAAAACATCAGAACAATTGAGTATCAATTAACTCAAGACTAAGATTAGAATTAATTACGAGTGCGTGCTCAATCAGCGCACAAAAACCATATGTCCGATTGAATAAGGGACAACAAACGGAGATTTAAACCCAAACAACGAATGCTTAACAATAGAAATTGAGCCAAAAATATGTCAATTGTTTTTTTACCAGTAATTATGCACAAAATATATTTCTGCAAAATTGAAAATTATCCAAAAAAAAAAAATATATTGAGGGAAATGAACATCAATTTTTGCAAAGGTGGGGAAATCACAGTCATTAGTAGGCAAAAGCCACACCAACGAAACAGGAACTGAAACGACCCAATACAAGTCATTAGTAGGCAACCTCTGCCCAGAAATCCTCCAAAAAAAAAAAATAACTTTAACAAAAAACTGAAGTGGATGGAAGTCGTCCTAATTTTGCTGTCATTCAAATCTTGTGAAACATCTTCCACTTGGGATTTCATTTGCTGCAACTTTCTTTTAAAGAGGTGTCTCGGCAGGTTCGGTAACTTGTGATTTTTCGAGTGCAGCTTGAGATTCTTGTAGTCCCGCAGTAAGTTCCACATTTTCAGGATAAATCTTTATTGCTGTCTCATAGCACTTCACACTTTCGTCCCATTTTTCAAGCTATTTCCCAAAACAAAAACAAAAACAAATCACACTTTCAGCCTCGCATTTTCAAGATCCAGGTGCTTGACACACACAGTGGCAGTTGTTACTCAACAGTTATAGTTTATTAATTTATTCTTGTTCAAACAAAACAGTCAAGTAAACATACTGGTCCCAACTACAATTTATTAACCTCTATCACTAAACATGCTGGTATTTGCAAAATAAAATGCGCTGACAAAAAAATTTCAAATGTCAACAATTATTATGTAATGATGTGAATTACCCAATGAGTAAATTTACAGACCTTTCTGATTTGTTATTACTAATAAATAATTATTGGACAACTCTATTACGAGTACTGAAGGATATCAACATGTTACCTTAGCGAATGAGCTAGCTCGTAGGACGAGAGCCCGGTCGTCCTCCGGCTGAATTAGAAGAACCTGATCGCAAATGTCGAGGCACATTTCCCATTCCTGCAACTTCCAGTGACAAGCCGCCAATTTTTTTAGCAAGAATACGTTGGACGTGGCATATGCCAATCCAACCTTATAATCCTCACGTGCTTTCAAGAAATCTCCCGATCTGTAATGTTTGTCTCCCGTATCGCAGGCCGTCCTGGTCAGCATGTGCGAGATATCTTCATCGACTTCGTCTATCCCGCGGGCCTTCTCTGCTGCTGCGATCGCGGTGTCAAACCTGTACAAGTGGTTGGATCTCAATGTATGCTAAACTGTTTATCCAAGGCCGGCAACGACCAAACTCTGGTTTTGATTTAAAAATAAAACTCACCTTCCTAGCACCAGCTCAATTTGAGCATTAACAGCCCAAAAGTATCTCTTAGGTGGCATGTTAAGAAATTTCGTCATTGTTTGTGGCATTGACTCAAGGGCAATAGCTCTACTAATTACTTCCTCGGCTTGGGCAAGGCTATCCTGCCTAAGAAGCATTTCGGCCCTAAATGTCATGACCTGAAATTTCCATTGTAAAATTAAAGTCAGAGAACAATGGATTGAATTTAAAAAGTTCCCTATGGCGATATCCATCGAGTTAATTACCGGTTGACAAGAGTCAACTCCAGCAGCTATCATGGTTTCTACTTCTTTGAGAGCGGCAATCCAGTCACCATGTTTTCTTGCCTTTTCAGCCCGTATCATGTGGTCCTTCACTTCTGCTATTTTGGCACGTAGGTCGTCCGTGCACACTGGACC
>CAXKVK010000004.1:0-20651 GCA_964058895.1 Carex divulsa
CCCATTTTGTGTTGGATTCGATTCTGATTGGAACCGATACTTGTGCTGTTGTAGCCATTGTTGCGAACGATGGCAAAATTAGTTTTTTTAGTCCCACTAGTAAAGTACTGCTGGTTGAGGAAATACTGGTGCTCTGGTGATTCCTGGTGGATGTCTGACAGAGGCACCAGACGTCGGGTGCTTTGTAAGCAGGCTGCTTACTGAGCAGGTTGCTTGTAAGCAGGTTACTTGTCGTGCAGGTTGCTTGTGAGCAGGGCGCTCGTGAGCAGGGTGCTTGGTGACCAGCTGGGTGCTTGTAAGCAGGGTGCTTGCAGAGTGAGCAGCTGAAGCAGTCTGCGGTTCCAATTCGAATTTGGAACGACGTACAAATATCTTTTAATTTATTTATGTTTAAATAAATTTATATTTTAGAATTCAAATATAGGAGTAGATCCTAGTCTTAGGATAGAAGTAAAAATTTTGTTTTACGTTCTTTCCTCACCTTAGGTCAAATCGGGGATTTATTCGATGAATCTTCCCCAACATGGGCATCCTTCCGAGAAGATTTTAAATAGTATTTTAGATTTTAAAATTTTAAATTGTACTAATTATAAAATTTTCAAGTTAGCAAAACAAACAAAGCTTCATTTTTCTCTTTCAACTAGCAAAAGTAAAGTTCCTTTTGATTTAATACATTCCGATGTATGGGGATCGGCTCCAATAGATTCATATAATGGATTCAAATATTTTCTTTTATTTATTGATGATTTTACAAAAGCAACTTGGTTATATTTACTTAAATTCAAACATGAAGTGTTTGATTGTTTTTATGAATTTTTATGTCTCATAGAAACACAATTTAATGAAAAATTAAAAATCTTTAGATCGGATAATGGAACTGTATTTATAAATGGAAAGTTTTCAAGTCTTTTTAGAGAAAAAGGTATTATACATCAAACAACTTGTATAAATACTCCCGAACAAAATGGTGTATCGGAAAAGAAAAATAGACATTTATTAGAAATGACACGATCTCTATTATTTCAAAATAATATTCCAAAAATTTATTGATTGGATGCCGTACTTTGTGCCACTCATATAATCAATAGATTATCTAGCGTTAATTTAGAAAACAAAAGTCCATTAGAAATTCTTTATCAACAAAAAATCACTTATGACTGTATGAGAGTATTTGGTTGTACAAGTTTCATACATATCAAAAGAAATGAAAAGCTTGATTTTGTATCACAAAAAACTATTTTTTTAGGATATTCATCTAATAAAAAGGGTTATAAATGCTATTATCCAATTAATAAAAAATTATATCTTTCTAGAAACGTTTGTTTTTTTTTAAAATGAACCATATTTCAAAGAAAAAGAAGTATTTCATCAAACATATTTAAATAATCAAAATGACAATATAGTTTTGCCTTACTTAGATGATTTGAGTTTTATTCAAAAAAATAACCATCAAGTTGAAAATAATCAAGAAAATGAAACTAATAATAACATAAATGAAAATAAGACAGAAGAAAATTTAATAGCTAGAAGATCATCTAGAGAACGACAACCATCAACTAGACTTAGAGATTATGTGACTTGTTTGGTACAATACCCAGTTGAAGATTTTGTTTCTTATGGCAACATCTCAACCGAATACCATACATTCCTCACTAGTATTGAAAAAGTATTAGAACCAAAAAATTACCAAGAGGCAATTAAAAGTCCAATATGGTGTAAAGCTATGGATGAGGAATTAAAAGCCTTAGAACAAAATAAAACTTGAAAAATTGTTTCTCTACCAAAAAATAAAAAACCGGTTGGTTATAAATGGGTATATAAAACCAAATATAATAGTGATGGAACCATAGAAAGGTATAAAGCAAGACTTGTAGTTAAATGATTTACCCAAACCTATGGCATAGACTATAACGAAACCTTTGCACCGGTTGCAAAAATGAATATCGTAAGGATTTTATTTTCTATTGCCGTAAACAATGGTTGGGACCTCTACCAAATGGATGTTAAAAATATATTTCTTCAAGAAACACTTGAAGAAGAGGTATATATGACACTACCACCCGGTTATAAATTAGAAACAAATTCTAACTAGGCTTGTAGACTAAATAAATCAATTTATGGATTGAAGCAATCTCCACGAGCATGGTTTGGCAAGCTTAGCTCTTATTAAATTTCTTGCAATTTTAAAATCAGTAATGCCGATCATTCTTTGTTTACAAAATGTGATGGTATCAATACTACTCTCATTTTAGTATATGTAGATGACATCATAATTACCGGAAATAATTTTGAACAAATTCAAAACATTAAAAAACAACTCAAAGAAAAATTTGACATAAAAGATTTAGGATACCTTAAATATTTTTTAGGAATAGAGGTAGCCACTTCGGATAAAGGACTTTTTATTTCTCAAAGAAAATATACACTTGATTTGTTAAAAGAAACCGATAAATTAGGATGTAAACCGGTCTCTATTCCAATTGACAACAAATGTAAATTAAATAGCGAAGATGGTGAACATTTAAAAGACCTAAATCAATTCCAAAAACTTGTAGAAAAATTGATATATCTAACGGTTACACATCCAGATATTTCTTTTTCCGTAAGTCAAATTAGTAAATTCATGCACTCGCCAAGAACACCATATTTAGAAGCTGTTAATAGAATTTTGAGATTTTTAAAAAATAATCCCGGTAAAGGTATTTGGATGAAAAATAATAATTTCAATGATATATGTGGTTATTCCGATGCAAATTGGGCCGGAAGCTCTGATAGAAAATCAACAACCGGTTTTTGCACATTTGTAGGCGAAAATCTAGTCACATGGAAAAGCAAGAAACAAAATATTGTAGCACAATCAAGCACCGAAGCCGAATATCGTTCCATGGCATCAACCGCAAGCGAATTAACTTAGATCAAATAACTCCTATTAGATATGAGATTTCGAACTCAAACTCCAATGAAAATGTATTGCGACAATAATTCAGCACGACACATAGCTTTTGTTAGTGTTGTGATCTAGAATTCAATCATAGGATGATTGTTTTCTAAGTTTTGTTTATGTAATTAAATGATTATATTTATCATTTTGTTCCTTGAGTATTTTATTAATTATAGATCATTCAGGTTGAGGACTTGGAATTGTGGAACTCTATACAAGTATTAATAAATACTCTAAAGTGTCCTTAGTCTTGGTAATTAACAAGGACCATTAATTACCGGTATAAGATTAGCATTTGGATTAGATGATAATCATGTTCTGTAGATCATATGACAAGGAGTTGTCAATCTAATCAAATGGATACCTGATGGAGATCAGGGGATTAGACGTGACCAAAGTAAAATATTTAATATGGATTGTGTTTGTGTCATTAATGTTTTATTTCTGTCTGGAATTCTAAGGTATGAGATAATTATTTCTTTCACATGGGAATATATATTCGTGGATATTATCTAACGTTGTCCGTAACTGGCAATCATACATATTTTATCTCAGTACGTATCTCTTATGTGGAGGGATAGTAATTATCAAGAATACCAATATTTCTCATATAATGAGTGATGATATCACTGGGCCCCTTGATGAAATAATACAAGAATGTGCACATATGATTAAGGAGTTAATCATAATTACTGAATTATTTCGGAATCAAGAAACGAGTAGATTTGCAAGGATGATACATTCCTACCTTGGATCTATTCATGATATCATGAGACATGGAATTGACACGAGGCAATTGTTGCTTAGGGATCGTGATACAGTATGGTACTTATCATCTGTGTCATTTGGGTAATTACAATGCATATTGCTAGGTGCCGCTTGCAATTTATGGAATCGAAAAGAGTTTCAGATTCTATTGCCAAATGACATAGATCCCACAAGGTCACACCAATAAGGAATTAATTAGAAAGACTCCTTAATTTATTTGATATGTATGACATGACAAATAAATTGGGTTCTCCACTAAAACATGAAAAATATAATTATTTGGATAATTATATATGATACTACAATTAATTAGATTAATTGTATTTAATTAAGTCAAATAAGGAAAGTGAAACTTGGCCCAATAAACAAAGCCTAATGGCTGTTGTTAATTATGGCTCATTTTTATTTGAAGAATTGTTCCATAATTAAAAGTTATCCCAAAATAGTTTACCACGTTTTCTGAAAGCTGCTGCGCAATATTTCTTATTTGGGCCATATATTTCTAATACGATATCCGTTTTTGGTGTTCTATACCTTTCTGGAAAGGTAAAAGAAAATTCTAGAACTTTGTATTTCTGGAAGAAAACCAAATTAGAAACATATAAGGCTAAAAATTGTGGTAGAACGTGGTGCTTAATTTAGACTACCATGTTCTGAAAATTGCTGCGCATGTTTCGTATTTTGACCATAACACCCTCATACGATGTTTGTTTTGGGCGTACCGCATATGGATAGAAAGGTAAAAGAAATATCTATAATTTTTATTTATAGAGAAGAATCTAATTCGAATTAGATCGTGGTCAAAAATATAGTAGAACACGGAGTTAATTTTGGAAACAGAATTTCACATTCCTTGTTTGTTATATATGCACTCTCTCTAATTCCTTTTGGGTGCAATTCGTTTTTGAGAGTTAAATTCTGCCAAAACTCTCTCTCTCTTTCTTGTTTTTCTCTCATGTGTTGAGAACCCACAAACCCTAGAATCAAGATCTTGTTCTCTTGGAGGATATGAATTAAGGAACGACCAAATTACTACTCTCTAGCAAGAGGAAAGTTTGGTTTCTAATTAATTTCTTGGTGGATACCGTGGAGGGCTTCTACTTTGGAGTCTCCTCTTGGTGCAAGGCGTTCAAGGTCACGTAGACATCAACCACCATTAGCATCAATCAACGAGGAAGTGGAGGCTACAATCCTACATCTCAAGGACCTTCCTTTCTTGTTTGGAGACAATAAACTAAAAGTATGATGCTTATTGATTTGAAAATTGATTTTGAATTGATTTTAGTCATACATAATAATCTTTTTGTACTTTTCTTGTCAAAATTTTAAAATTCCGCTGCCTTAAGTACCATGAAAACCCAACAGCTTCTAATCCTGTGTTTCATGAACGAACAAAGTATATATAAATGGATTGCCACTTTATTAAAGAAAAGGTTCAAGCAAAAAAAAATGAAACACCATACATAAAAAGTGAAGATCAACTCGTGGATGTCTTCATGAAAGGCTTGGATCCAGGTCCATTTGAGAAAATTACAAGCAAGCTAGGATTGTACGATATTTACATTCCTAACTTGAGAGG
This sequence comes from Carex divulsa, assembly GCA_964058895.1. NCBI lineage: Eukaryota > Viridiplantae > Streptophyta > Magnoliopsida > Poales > Cyperaceae > Carex > Carex divulsa. Next base: position 5,289 of record CAXKVK010000004.1, read on the forward strand.
GAGTGTTGAAAATAATAACTAGCCGTTGGCTAGTTTAGGAAATTGTAAAATAAATAAATTAGGAGATATAAGTCAATAGTTGTAATTAATAGGTAGTTGGTAGTTTTAATGGCTAGTTTTTAATTTGTTCTATAAATAGAGATACATGTAAAATTCAAATTAAGACTGCAATAATAAAATTGTTTTCTTATATCTATTTTCTCTTACAAAATTAGTACCATTATACATGAAAACTAATTATGAAACCGCATCGACGAGTAATGAATGCATAACTGAATCAATAATTTTAAACGCATTTCTTTATTTCATATATGTTTTCTATTATTTTTAAATTTATTTAGCATTCTAGTAGAAGGCGTAAACTTTTCCTGTTTTCCATTTGGAAAACAAAAAGGAAAAAATAAGCCGCAAGCAGGTTGTGCCGAACGATCTAAAATAAAGAAAAGGAAATTTGATGAGATATTGAGAATGAAAGAAATCCATTGGCGAAAGTCCGTATATATATATAATGTGATAGATAGGCGGCGCGAGTAAAAGTATTCGGGAATTAGGGTTTTGGATTTTAATTTCTAGAAGAAGGTTATCAATTTAGAACTTTTTCTTTTACATTAAATATTGTGTAATTAGTGTGTGTGTCATTGTGTGTGTGTAATTGGATTTTTCATACATTAATTCTGGTCATGACATATAGTGGCTAGTATTCTGTCAATATTTAATTGGCAACATTTATACAAATTATACAAATTAAATGAATAAAGTACCATGTAAATATATACCATATTGTACAAATAAATTTAAAAATCGTGTAATATGAAGGAAAAAATGTAATGCGTTGGATTATCAAATTTTAATTATGCTTTTGCATTTAGGATGGAAATGTCAAAAATTCCAATCCATAGACATTTTTTGTTTAACTATTAGAACTTTCATTCTGAAAAAAATTATAAAGTGATATTTTATGAAGGGACTATTTTCAAATTTTGTAATTATGAATTGTGACTGTTTGAATCTTGGATATGAAATATGGGTTTGAGAGGCTGTAGTAGGCAAAGATTTTGGTTGTTTCATATTGGGTCTGGTGGGCTGAATAGTTGGAATAAATAGTAGAAGAACCTGGCCCAATTTAGTTATATTTAGGGCCCGGAAAAAATAAGTGCAAATAAGCAGTGTCACTCTGTCGGTAACGAAACGTTGACTAATTAAAGAATATCAAGAGTTTGTTAGGAGAGTAGTCCAGATTGACCAATAATCAATTGAGTCAAAAGTTATCAGATAAGTTGAAAATAACTCCTTTCTTTATTTTAAATTATAAAATAAAACTAATGATATTATTTATAGTACTTTTTATGTGCATGTATAGAAGTTATAATATTTTAACTTTAATTTAAACGGAAGCAAAAATAGGAAAAAATAACTTAAAAAATTGTTAAAATTAATGAATTTTACATGTTCTCAACACCAATCAACACAAAGTCGAATTTCCTAATTTTTATATTTGTGTAGATAAAATTATATAGATCAATATTTTTCTTTGAAAGAAAAATGAAGATCAAGCCTCCAAATTCCAAATTTTCATTAATATGGATACAGTGGTGTCATGATTTTACAAAAAGTTTTTAAACGACAAATGGATCCAAGATCCATTAAAAAAGAAGAAGAAAAATAAAGTGTAAAAATATTACATTCCCAATTGATATCCATAATTAACTGTCCTCCTAATTTGATTTGAACCAGCAATTGAGTTCTTGCATGATCTCTGACTGAATGTGAGGCACTATATTTATCTTGTCAGTGAAAATTCTACGACACATATCTCTCAAAATCACTAAACACAGTATATATCATTTCCACCTGCCTGACCACTTTGTATTTGGAATGCATCAGTCGCTAATGTAGGGCTGATGCCAGTAAAGCACGAGAACACTGTTGGAAAATATTTAACTTCAAGAAACAAGAATAAATCGGATAGAATATTACGCTTAAGATTGTTGGGGATAAACTCTTCAGGTGTTCGGATAGTTAAGAATTTAATTAAAATAAATTGAATTAAATTTAAAATTAAAACGATAATATCCGGATCGTGCGAAGTACTGTCTTAAAATAAATCAAATTGAATTAAATTAAAACGATAATACCCGGATCGTGCGAAGTACTGTCCTTAAGCGTATTCCGTCTCTACCATGCAAGACTTGAAATCGCAACCAAGATAATCTGGAGTTGTTACTCTTTAGGACATGCCCATGAGAATGACCGACGATAACTCCGCAATATCCAGCACTCATATTGAATTATGATATTTGATAATATATGATTTAAAAATATACTAAATTGTGGAGGAAGTATTATAAGAAATATGAGTGATATCTATGAAAATTGTTCTCTCTCTTTGAAGTTCCACATCAATATATTGGTGTATATGTCGGTATATTACCGACTTTGATCAAACCGACTTGCTATCTCTAATTTGAGCTCAATCAATTTTACTCAATCTATGTCGGTTTTAGATTTGCGTACAAGCCGAAATGTTTGACCAATTGAGAGAGTTTGACCAAATTTTGAGTTTTATAAACAAATATCTAACAAACACTTGAATTGAACAAAATAACAAACAATCGAAACCAATTTCTAATTAAAGCTCGGATACGAAACAATGGGTGCAAGTCAAAGTCATAAGTGAAACACCAAAATTACAATAGAATTCACTCCTTAACACAATGAATTCGTGTCACTAAGATAACAGAATATTTTTATTCGGATTCAGACCGTCCAAATAGAATTTGCGCGAATGTTAGTAAAAATAATTATAATAATAAATTGAGGCAGTTTCGACAGAGCTTGTAAAGATAAAAGATCACCGTTCGTTTCACTTTGAACTGGATTGGCATGAAATATAATCGAACGGTTCAAATCTAAACAGAAATATTTTGTTACCTCAGAGGATATGAATTCCTAATCCAGTACCACTCTTTGCCTTTTATAGGCAACTGATTTACAGTAATTTCTAGCTAATTTCGTTAATCTAATATCTTGCTATTGAATCTGGTGATGACACATCAGCAGCTGCTAGCTATGTCAATGTCATCGATCCGTGGGACCATGGCTGGTCTGGATTTATGAATACAAAATAACAATTCTTCTTTCTCTCCAGTTCCTTCATTACAGCCCTCCATAATACTGATCCGCTCTGGCCCACTTCGCAGGGACTGCTTCCTTTTAACAGCTCTGGGCAGTATATTAACAGCGGGGCCCAAAATCAGCGATTCGCGTCTTAACTCTTTTCTGACCGTTCCCTTGACCGAGCTGACCTCATCCTGTGCTTCTCCAATCATCGCTTCCTTTGACCAAGTCCAAACTGGGCTCTCCCTTTTCATATGCAAGCACAGTGACAAATCAATTATTCGGGTTCGGTTCGGCGAGGTCAAAAATTCGTAATTCAGGAATAATTCGGATATAATTCGGCAATAATTCGGTATTATTCGGATCAGAGATCTCAGTTCTGTAAGGGAGGAAAAACAAAAAATAACCAAAAAATAAAATTCTGGAAAAAATTGGGAATAATTCAACGAAAGCGGTCATGTCACGCATGTGATTGTGGGCTGATGCGGTCCTGTCACATATATATGATTGTAGGTGCAAGCGGTCCTGTCACGGACGTGATTGTAGGCAGGAGCGGTCCTATCACCGCTAATACTTAGCGGCATATGAATTCACCGTCTAGTGAGGCCCACGAAATGGATTAACGAACTTCTGAAAATAAATGAAAGTAACAATTTATGATAGAATATGCATTGCAGGATCATACATATTTTAATTAGGTGCACATTTGTGAAAAATAAAGTAAAGGTTTTATAAGTTTTGAGCTGGAACTAAATCCCGTACTGAGAAAATGTTCGATATCTCACCTGTTCCACTTTTACGTGGGTTGAGATAACGAAGAAGAGTGAATTTGTAATTGATAAATTGTCACATGTTGTTTAGTTTTTATTTTTATTATTTAATAATTAATACATTGAGCAGGCATGGCTGTGCTTGTGTTACTGGCCATGTCTGCTGTGTGATTATTTGTTAAACTCTTTTGATTATTAAATAAATATGATTTTATTTATATTGTTATTAATAAATGTATGTGATGTGAATATGTTTTATGTTTGTACTGAGGTGTGACAAGTGCCAATTTTTTTATTAATCGAAATTAAATTAAATAAATATCGAAAAGGAGGAACGATATCGGTTTTTTTCGAAATCTAATAAGGCCGTTGTTTTTATTAAAGTCCCTAGGGACAGAGACAAAATTAACGTCCATGGTAATCACAATCCTTCTAACTAATCCAAACTCTAAAAAAAAAAAAAAAAAAAAATTCAGGGACATTGAATTTGTCAGCGTCCGTGAACAGTGAACAGTAAAAAAAAAAAAAACTTAGGAAAAAAAAATTAGGTTTGATTTTGGTTAAATAAAAAAAACTTAGAAAATTATGTTTCAACTATAAAAACAATAATTTATTTTTCAACTAAAAAACAATAATTTAGTTTAGTAATATTTTTAAAAATAAAATTTATATTTAAAATTTAACATTATAGACACGATTTATATTTTAGATATTATGTCTATCAATATGATGAGATTTGATTTATGTTTAGGTAACTCAAATGACTTGAGAAATATGTCTATGTTATCGGACACATAGATAATCTACCAATTAAATTCAAATTTAATGCAATTAATTATTGATTAATAATATATCAACATCAGTGATATAGAAAAACCTATATTTATATTTAATTTAATTTATTAAGAACTCCATTACATCAAATGACTAAATTATGTTTTTTAGAAAAACCTAAATTTTTTTATTTTTTTTGAGAACTACATTAACTATTGATTAATAAATTAATTGATTAATAATGGAGTTCTCAAGTCATTTGATTTAGCTAAACATAAATCAAATCTCATCATATTGATAGACATAATATCTAAAATATAAATCGTGTCTATAATGTTAAATTTTAAATATAAATTTTATTTTTAAAAATATTACTAAACTGAATTATTGTTTTTTAGTTGAAAAATAAATTATTGTTTTTATAGTTGAAACATAATTTTCTAAGTTTTTTTTTTTTCACTGTTCACTGTTCACGGACGTTGACAAATTCAACGTCCCTGAATTTTTTTTTTTTTTTTTTTTAGAGTTTGGATTAGTTAGAGGGATTGTGATTAGCACGGACGTTAATTTTGTCTCCGTCCCTAGAGACGTTAATAAAAACAACGGCCTTATTAGATTTCGAAAATAACCGATATCGTTCCTCCTTTTCGATATTTATTTAATTTAATTTCGATTAATAAAAAAATCGGGTGACAAGTGACCTCCATAAAAAATTTCCTAAAAATAATAGATCAAAACAATGATTTTTTAAAAAATAAACTATAATATAAAAAAATAGAACAAATGCAGTACGAAAATTATTCGAGGATTTTGTACGCCGTCCACTTAAAAAGTTTGCAGCTGTAACATTTAAACGAACCTCGCCATTGGATCGGGTACATTAGTAACCGCTTTCTTAATTCGCCCACTAACAACAAGCTGGCTGCCTGGCTGGGCGTTGTGCCCTTGTCATCTTGATTTGATTCAACGGTCTACTTTTGACCAATTTAGACACACACCAAACAAAGCTGTACTATGATAAGCCAGTTTTAAATTTAAAAAAAAATTATATCTCTCAGTTGCATTAAAAAATTATTGGAAACTGACAGCTCCATATAATAATGGTAGAAAAGGGAACTGGATGTGGAAGCCGGGAACAAGGCATTAGGTCTTCTGTGGATGTTGTTTTGTGAATTCCGTGTTAGTTATTAAATTACGAACAAGTTAATGTGTTAAGGTGACTCACTACACTAATATACGTACTAGATTGCCACTGAAACAAGCACTGGGACAAGGTAGGGTCAAAAAGAGTTGTGCACGCGCTTCAATGCATTCCACCTCTCCACTTTCCAGTGAATGCTCAATAGAAACTTTTTTATAAACCATAAATAGAAAGAATACGGTGAAATTTCGAAAAATCATAAAAATCAAAATTTAATCTCGGTCTAAAAAAAATTTTTTCAATAAATTTTCAGTTTTTCTTTTCCGCCATAGAAAATCCATCGGTCTGACTCAGGACCGAAAAAAAAATTCGGTCTCACTCAAGATCAAAAATTAGATTCAGTCTCCCCATGAAATTTTTTTTTAATCTGCGCGGGTATAAAATACGGTCTTCTTAAAACAAATAATAATTAGATTAAAATTCGGTCTTCAGTCAACAAATTTTCATGGGGAGACGTTCAAACTTTCAGTCAACTAATTTTCAAAATTTCAGTTCTAGCATGAAATTGTTGAGATGTTCAAACTTTCGGTCTACCAAGACCGAATTAAAATTTCGGTTCCAGTATGGACCTAAATTTTAATTCGGTTTTGGGGTGGTTTGCAGATGGAGACCGAATTTTATTTTCGGTCTAGGAAAGAGAGACCGAATTCAACTCTCGGTTTTTATGGTTTTTCAAAATTTTGAAACAATCATCTTGTTTTGGTAAAATTAATTTTTTTAATCATGGTTTATAAAAAAAAAACTCTGCTCAATAAATAGATAAAAAACAAAACATCAAGAATTTGGTTAAAACGAAAAGATCGTATTTTGAAATGTTGATTGGATATAAGTACTTTTTTTCTTTAAGACAATATTAAATTTAAAAATTAGAAAGATCGTATTTTGAAATGTTGATTGGATTTTGAAAAAATTGAAAATTTATGTATATTCTTCTCAAATTTAAATTACATTTTTTTGCTCATCTAAAATAAATATGTATTACTTGATTAATTCTTATAAAATACAAAAAAATCCATATTTTCTCTTAGAATACTAAAAAAAAAATTCCATACAAAGTCTCAGTTCTCAATTCCATATTATCCGTGCACTTACATTTTATTCATGTTTAGTGACTTCATGTGATTATGTTATTAAGAAATATATCCATAAAGCATACATGATTATATAACATAGACGGTATGTCGCATACTAACCAGTTTAATGTTATTGGAATATTGGTATTGTGCCCTCAGAATTGAATAGGAGCATAGTCAAGATTTTTAGCAGGATGTGGTAAAATTTTAAGATAAGGTATGATTTTATAGTCACTATCAAGTTTTCAAGAAAATGTATGATTTTATATTATTTATATTAAGTATATATTTATATTTTTTTGAGAAAGTACAGAAATAGAAATATATTTTGGAAACAAATTTAGAGTGAGAAAAGAAAATAGCGCTCTGACTCTATTTGACTCCGCCAAACCACCAAGAAAATATCAAACATAAGACCAAAAATAATAAAATACAATATATTAAGCGGCGGATAATAATATACAAAATACAAGAATAATATGAAATTAAATACCTAAGGGGTGAAAAAGCAAATGCATCAAAGAAATTGTAACAAAATCTTTGAAAAAATCGCCCTCTTTGATATTATACAGAAAGACGATTAGTTTTCATGAATTTCAATGTAAATCATGAGCAGTGAGGAGGCCAGCAACAGAAAAGAAAAGGTATCTGATTTTATGAACACGCCATACAAAGTTTAAACATATAAATCAAAGTTAATATAATCTGGGCTATTAATACGAGCCAGGTAGTTACACTCGATTCTAGACTGTGAATGTGGATAAACTTTTTTATCAATATATATGTCGTCAGCAATTGTTAATGACCATAAAAAAGTTAATATAATCTGTCAAAGAGATACGTTGTTGACAATTTATATTAGAAGTACATGAAATCATTTCGAATGGTTGAACAAAGAGTCTCTCTGTGTTTTATTAAAATTGTAAGATATTAAATTTAACTCTTTTGATGACTTTTTTTTTAGGATATTTAAAAAATGGTCCTATTTGATATGCATATATTCTTGTTTTGTACTATTTTAGGTCCATTTAAAAAAATGTTTAAAAATAATAAAAGTTACTAAGTTAGTATAAGATTTTGAACTTCAAATTTGCGAGATATATTTGAAGTTACCTATTGAATATTGTATACTGTATATGGAAAAAATCACCATAAAAAGAAGGTCATACATGGAAAAAGTAAAACAAATACAGAAGTAGCAAATGAGAAAATCATAAAGAACAAATACAGACAGCTATGTTACCCAGATACCTCATATAGGATCTCGTATCCGTATCGGACACGTATCCGATACCGATACGTGTCCGATACGTATCCGATACGCCAGCTGGCGTATCGGCCTACGTGGTGTATCTGTTGACTCCAGATACGGTCTCCGATATGAGATTATTAATGTCTGATACGGCAGTCTGTACGAGATACGGCGGGACACGCTGTCTGGATTTTACTGATTTTTATTCCTGGGTCGCCGATACTCACTTGGATTGGCCCACAACATATTTTATTAATTTTGTTCTCTTTGCTCGTTGCTCCAAATTCTCTTTGGAAATGAATTCTGGTTGCTGCTCTCGTGAATCGAACCCACGCCTTCTTAGTTGAGAGCCAAAACACTTAACCACTGCACTAGACAATACTTTGTGCTTTATGTTAATAATTATAATATTTAATATATACTGGGTAAACATTTAATTTTTAATTTGTACAAAATTATTTAAGTTATGATTATGATTAATTCAAATATCATAATTAAAATAATAATAAATAATACATATAATAGACATATCGTATTCTAAATTTTTAAAAATTACCGTATTGCCGTATCGCCGTATCCGTATCATTTCGATACGATACCCGTACCCGTATCCATGCAACATAGACAGACAGTGTTGCTAAAAGTCTACACATCCAGGTTTCCAGCACCACAGAAAACTATTTAACCAGACACCACGCATCCCGTTAGTTTAACACTGGCTCAGTAATAATCATCTCCAGTTGCTCACCGCTGTCACCTATAAAGTTGCTCTTAAAATATAATAGCCTGCATTATCAATGGATGTTTCCACTTAGTAGGACTGGAGATAGTAAAATGCATTGTTTCCCTCTTCGGGATTTGAAACAAATAAAGAAAAGAAAAACAGAGAGAAACCCCTGAAGCTTAACACACTCTCTAAACCCACAATTAGAGACGCAATAAATGCACACGAATTAAAACTGTCCCTGAGAGCGAGCGACCGAGCGAGGCGTAGAGAGAGAGAGATAGAGGTACAGTGAGCGAGAGAGAGAGAGAGGGAGGGAGATCTCTAAACCAAAGCTAAGAGAGAAGAACTAAAAATTCAATCTAGTCTCTCGTCTCTGGTGCATTCCTCTCTCTCTCACCGCTTGCGCATGAACCGAGCTTATTCCGGGAATAAAGGAAGAGAGAGTTTCCTGTTTTGATGCGCCGTTGGATCTAGGGTTTCACCTGGCGTTACAATGTGGCGCGGGAGGGGTGGCGTGCGAGCCTGATTGCCCAATTGTGAGGTAGACGGAGCTCGATCGGTGGTTCTTGTGATGGTTTCTTCGCGATTGGCTTGAATTTGAACTTGCAAGATGTGCGGAGCTGCTGTCACTCTTTTTACGGTTCTTCATTTGAGCTCTCTTTGCTTAGGTACTACTTGTTTCTCTCTTCTGCTATGTGAATTTTCAATCAAGAAGCGGTATCCGTGTGAATTGGAGTTTTTTTCGGGATCTGTGTGAATATACTAACCGAGCATTGGGCATAGAAATATGATATGATTGCTTTTTCCAGAAAGGCTTTGTAGAGACTGAATTTTATATACAATTTCCACGTCCTTTAACAAATTTATCTAATTTTAAATTTTTCTTGAGAGAATAGAATCAGTGAAGTAAAATATGGCCGATTCATAATTAAGAGATCTCACTACATTGATTCTTGAAAAGCTGATCAACTTAATTCTACTTGATCGGGATGCAGTTTTTGCACATATGCAATTCTAGTAAGTTTGTTTCAAGTTTGGGAAAAGCTCATCTTGTCTTCAGTTGGTGTGTACCTGAGAGGTGATGTTGCTGAAGCGGCAATTTCTATTGGCAAAGCGACTTGTGATGTTTACTAACTACAAAGACCTAATCTGCTTTATCCATTATTTAATTTGAAAGTTGGAATGGCATTAATTGAGCTAATACGGTTTTTATCAACAAATATAATAAATTCCTTGTCTTGATTCCAGAATTGATAGATGATTAGTTGCATTTTGCAGGGTATAATTCAATGATGTTGGAAATTAAATATTTAAATGCTGGTCTGTTGTGCAGATTATACTAATAACATTTGGTTGATCATGGCATTCTCTTGTTACATATCTTTAGTCATGCCTCTTTCTGTGACATACACGGACACACACACAGACATGAACAGACAACACACAAACATATGAGTGCATTTGCAATTACCACAAGTTAATTCTGGCTATTTACACAGCTAAATATTTAATTTTGTTTAATTTTCAGCGAGGATACCTTTTTTCCAAGCTTCAAGTCCCTCCAGTGCACCATTTGCAGCTTCAAGTCCATTGTGGCCACGTAAAGTAGCTCCTTCTGCACCGACAACTGCACCACAGTTTTCTCCAATTTCACAACCTCCAACTTTTCCTGGTATTTCAGATGCCTTGCAAAACATCATTTCTTCCTTGCACTTTTTTCATGGAATAATCTTTATAATGGTTTGGCAATCTCCTCTTTAGGTTTTGCCGCGAATCCTCCCCATCCTCGGCCAAAGCACCATAAAAGAGCACCTCCTCATGCCAATTCTCCTTTTCCTCCCCCTCAAGGTCTGAAGATAAATATTTTTCAACAACAACAACCAAGCCTTTAGTCCCAAACAAGATGGATATTTTTTATTTGAGTTTTTTAGAATCGGAAATTGTATACCATTCTTAAATAATGAGAGTTACCTGCTAATTCCTTGCAAAACTTTGAACGATCAAAGTTAACATCCAGATACTGATCCGTTGCAAAACCTTTAACAATCGGAGTTAACTCCCAGATGCTGATCCCTTGCAAAACCCTTTGACAATCAAGCTTAACTTTCAGAAAAGTTAATTTTAGATGTTGCATGTTTTTGAGAAGCACATCTGATGCTTCATATACATGCGATATTTCCATTTTTAGGTAAACAACATGAAACTTCGTGAGTTGCATGCCAGAAGTATCTTTGAATAGATGCTGACTGCAAGAGTAGAAAATTCCAGCCACATCACAAACTCTATACAATATTTTAACATGCATATTGACTCATGATGAGTGAAGAAGATACTAGACCAAAAAATGAAGTGTATTGAGTGAGAAATGGTATATCAGGGGGTAATTTTGGAATGCTTTATGCTTATTTTTTTGTCCTTATTATCTACACTTAATTTAATAAAATTTCAGTTTCCTCCCCAGCCGGTTGTGATGAAATCATATGTTCAGAGCCCCTAACAGCAACCCCAATCGGCTCTCCCTGTGGCTGTGTCTTCCCAATGAAAGTCACAATGGACCTTGATGTGGCGCCATACCTTCTATTCATGCACATTGCTGAGCTGGAGGTTGAGGTTGCTTCTGGAACCTTCCTGAAACAGAGCCAGGTCAAAATTATGGCTGCCGTGCCAAGTGTTGACAACCAACAGAAAACAAGAGTCACTATTTACTTGGTGCCTTTAAGGGAGAAATTTGATGACACTACGGCATTGTTGATCTATGATAGGGTTTGGCAGAAGCGGGTTTCCATTTCTTCTTCTGTTTTTGGGGATTATGCAGTGTTTTCGGTTGAGTACCCAGGTATGTCTTTTTAATCCGTGTCATTTTGCTGGTATTCTGGAGATATGTTGTGCACTTGTTCAGGTTTCTTCTGTTGTTTTGGAAGAATATACAGTGATAATATTATCTTGAATGGTTGCTTGATATGATTATGCATATTTTGAGCAAAGACTGTTGTTTATGATGTTAACACAAAATTTTACCCAGTATATTCTATCCACACAAATGATTCATTCGGCATAGTAATGATTGATGTGTCTGTTGTAGTGGGTAATGTGATAGTGTAGCCTAATTTAACAATTGGATGTTTTACAAGCTACAAAAAAATTGGAGACCTATTTTGAGAGGTTTCAAAGTGCTAATCTAATATTATATCAGATTAAAGGAACCTTAGATGTAAATGGACTTATGGAAATAATGCATACGGATTCCTCACAATAACATCTATTTTTGTCATGACAGGACTTCCATCATCTCCACCAAGTTTATCAGAGCCGTCCATAGGAGCGGGTCCCACCAGCAGTAGAGGCATTAACCAGCGGCCACTTACAGCAGACGTTGGGGATACTTCCAAATCCCAGAAACTGAACACTTGGATAATTGTCGTGATAACAGTTTCTTCATGCTTTCTTCTGTTAGTCTGTGTGGGTGTGGTCGTTTTTGTGCTGAGGTGGCGCAATCTCAGACAACTTGGGAGAGGTTCTGTAGGTCCTGCAACTACAATGCCTACCACCAAAAGATCTGGTAAGAACAACCTGTTACAGTTTTCAGTAATTGGAATTTTGTAGTTGAAGAATTTGAATTCTGTGTATAGTAAGTTATAGTGGAAATGAATGGGAGATTGAACGATTCCAGTAATTGCCAGCTTGATTCTTTCTGAGAAAATAAAAAGCTATTTTTAAGTTCCATTAGTATTTGCTAGAAACAAATGAACAGTGGTCTGTATATAATTACAATTAGAGAAGTTCAGGATAAGTAAATTGGGCTTCAGCTAATTAGGGATAACGAAAAAGTACATATCAAATGGCTGACATAAGAAGTTTTGTTGTTTAGGAGGCTCAGTCGTAGAAGTACACATTTCAGTTAATTCTTTGTATGGAAACCCTATTGTATCATTTTATTTTCTAGTAAATGATGATGATTAGATTTATATCCTAATGTGTTAGGAATGAGGCCATCAACACTGTCCACTAGTATTGGAAGTTCCTCTGTCTCAGCTGCCTCAGCAATGGCAACATATCCCCCATCAGTAAAAGCATTCTCCCTGGATGAGCTCAGCAAGGCCACTGAAGGCTTCAGCTCCAAACGAGTTCTGGGTGAAGGTGGGTTTGGACGGGTCTATCAGGGAACCCTGGAATCAGGAACTGAAGTTGCAGTGAAACTTCTTACGAGGGAAGATAGGAGTGGGGACCGTGAGTTCATTGCTGAAGTGGAAATGCTTAGCCGGTTGCACCACAAGAATCTTGTGAAGTTGATTGGAATATGCATTGAAGGGAATAAGAGGTGCTTGGTGTATGAGGTGGTGCGCAATGGTAGTGTGGAGTCTCATCTTCATGGTATGTGTTATCATTTGGGTAATCGATGTCTATACCCACATAAAGTTCTGTTATTGTTTTGGCCAGTAATGTTTACATCTATCTCATTTAATTTAAATGACCATTCTTGTAGTAGTATCATCTTCCATTTTGTATTCTTCTGGCCTGAACTCAGCATACCTTTAGATTCATCCACCAGCACATTGACCCACAGACAAAAAATGACACCCATTTATGGTACTACAACACTTCCCATTATAACACTATCCATGAACAAAACTTCATACTGGAATGCATCAAGCAGGGGTTGATAAGAATAAAGGGCTATTAAACTGGGACATAAGGATGAAAGTGGCCTTAGGCGCTGCGAGAGGGCTTGCATATCTCCATGAGGATGCAAATCCGCGTGTAATACACCGCGATTTCAAGGCGAGCAACATCCTCTTGGAGGAGGATTTCACCCCAAAGGTCACTGATTTTGGCCTTGCCAGGGAGGCAACAGAAGGCCTCGACCATATCTCCACCCGTGTTATGGGCACTTTTGGGTATGTTTTCTTTTCTATCCAGTCTTCCATACTTTGCTTCTGTAACTTCATAAGATTTGCCTAGTTGTATACTGGTTGATTATGACAAGTACTGGTCATGTACTCTAATTATCAGCTTTTATTTGTATTGCTGCATTGCATGTCTTGTGTTATTTTTGTCATTTATTATTTACTTAACTATCAATGGTGTTTGGTTGACACTCATATCCAAGGATGGTAATCATGGGGTCCAATACTGAATTGGTTAGGTTGGTTAGTTAAATATACTTTGTAATGCATCTGCACCAAGCAAATGTCAAGTGAGATTGGTTGCGGAACAAATGTCAAGTTCCGGCTAATAACCACTGAAGAAAAACACAAGTATTTGGAATAGCATTAGCAGACATGAGATTGACAAATTGCAGTCTTCCCTTTATTTTTGACTTGGCATATTCATAATTTTTGCCCTTCTACCATAATACAGCTACGTGGCCCCAGAATATGCAATGACGGGGCACCTCCTTGTAAAGAGTGATGTTTACAGCTATGGTGTAGTTCTCCTGGAGCTCTTATCAGGCCGTAAACCTGTGTACATGTCAGAATCTCAAGGCCCAGAAAACCTGGTCACGTGGGCTCGTCCCCTACTTGGAACCCGTGAAGGTCTAGAAAAACTCGTAGACCCAGCTTTGCACGGCAATTATGACTTTGACAATGTTGCAAAGGTCGCATCCATCGCTTCGATGTGTGTGCACATCGAACCATCTCAACGACCCTTCATGGGTGAGGTTGTACAAGCTTTAAAGCTCGTGTACAATGATGTGGATGAAGCGTGTGACGATTTGTACAGCCACAGAGAATCTTCTTCTAATGCTGATTATGACTGTAGTCGGGGTGAGTTCTCTGAAGGAGGTTGGTGGAATGGTCATAATTCCCCATTTATTACCATGGATTATAGCTCAGGTGGAATGGAGGGGATGTTGGAGAGACCCCACTCAGCAGCCTCCATAGGTGGCAACCGGGTTGAGTCAATGAATAATAGATCCGGCCCGTTAAGGACCAAGAAAAGGAGGTTTGCGTCTTTTTATAGATTGAGAGGGAGTCGGAGTGAGCATGCATGTCTACCAAAAGTACAATCTAGGGATATTGGGCTTTAGTTGAGTTAGTGTTGGTCAAGGCAAATTGACTTTGTTGCTGTTGTTACCGATTTTTTTTTACTTAGTTGTACAGGTCAGTAGGGGTTATGGGTCTGCTTTGTAATGTGTTTTTGGTATAGTTCGGTTTGTCATCATCTACCCTTTGGTAATGTTGGGGGTAGTGTTGGTCGTCTAATTTTTTTTTCCCTTGCAATTTTATGGTTCATTTCTCGTGCATCTGATATGTAATTCAGGATTATTTTAGAGGATATTCGGCACATGCCTCTTGTGCCGTGATGATAGAATGGCTTAATAGCATTGATTGATTTCAAGTAGTATTTTCCTTGTCTGATTCTGTTGCTAATTTCAAGTAGTATTTTGCTTTCTTTCCGCTTTTCCTTTCTTTCTTCTGAGTTGGTATTTGGTAGGAAGTAATTGGAAT
>CAXKVK010000005.1:0-25423 GCA_964058895.1 Carex divulsa
CATATTACACAACGGCCAGTGCTATGGATTCTCATATCTCTATATTTAAAGTCCAAACAGTCAATTTGAACCGTTCAACATGATTTTCATATGAAAATGTACTTGCAGACCAAACTTCACATTTTTTAGAATTTTTTATTACTTTTTTAGGTAGGTGCAAAATTACTTGATCTAAAACTTAACCATCCAAAAGTAGTGATTTTTTACATATCTAAAAAAATAGTAAAACAAAATTCTAAAATATGTAAAATTTGGTCTCTAGATACATTTTCATATGGAGATCATGTTTAACAGTTCAGATCGACTGTTTGAACTTTAAATATAGTGATATGAATTCATAGCACAGGTCAATATCTAGTATGCATAGTGGTAGAATTATCATAGTTTGAAACAGGTAAAAAAAAAGTACAACAGCACTTGACGGTGCAAAGATCTAGTCTGCGCACAACTAAGGGGCCGTACGCAGATTAGATCAGTGCAACAATTAAGGGGTGCACAGACTAGATCTGCATTCCTGCTAAGTTCCGATATTTTCAAGATGTCATGCGAACTTTGAATTTTTGTTAAATGCTAACTAAAAAAAATCACGAGTAAAGAAAGCTCACATATTGGCCCCCGCCAAAAAGGAAATCCCAGAAACTGGATTTGACACTAGTAGCATATCTCTCTTCAAGTTCTGGCTGTGGGTGTTTCAGCTTAGCGGGTCGGGTGCTGTCCCTCACCTCCTCTGGATCCACGGGACAGTCAACAGAGGCATAGTCTCCAAGCACAGAGACATTTCTCAACTTGAGATTTGCAACCTGCTCATATGTCTTTGCCGGGAAAACATAGAGGTGGGCCACTGATGCGAGGCCCATCTGTACTGGAGCAAAACACATGATCTTGTTAAAATCTTTGGTTATTTATTTTCAGTGCTGGTACAACATTAATTCAGCTAGTTCAAACTTTTGGATTATTACATTCATTGCGGTTACTCGCAAGTATGCAAAATGTATTTATTTGAACTTTGAAGTAATAAAAACTTGCAAACTTCACATTTACAAGATAGCGAAAAAACATTGAGACTGGTAAATAAAAATACTAACTAGTATTAAACCAGAAAAACTGTAATGGGAAGTACCTCTATGCAAATAATGAAGTCCTGAATTGTTGTTTTGAATTCAAATTCTTGAGCAATGGGGCTCCTTAATAGCCCCAAAGCATACATGATAGCAATTATCACGCCTTGCCACCAAGTCAGAAACACAATTGACTTGAACATTAGAAATTTGTACAACGGCTTCATCTGTATTAGCTCATCTTTTGTGGCCGTGTAGAAATGTACCAAACAGTATAGCGCCCAGTATTGGCTAAAGTTAAGTATAACCGTCATATAAGGATATCTGTCCAAATTCAATACAACAAATTAACTTCAGTTGACTGATAATCCATATACATATTGTAATTTAAAAATAAGAAAATACAAATTTAATACCCGCAGTTCCATTTGAACTGACCATCACAATACGAGTTAAAAGCTTCTAGAATAACAGATGAAGTAGCTGTCAGGGTTTTTATTATGACCTGCAAATTATAGCAAATGAACAATAAATATTAGCGACAACTTTACCTAGACTAGAAAATGTCAACACATAATAAGGGCTTATACGCAGTTCTTGCTACTCAAGGAATACTTTTGTTAGCGGCATACATAAAGTAAGACCAAAAGATTTAGTAAACTTACATATTGATAAACGCCGATTTTAATCTGAAGATAAAACCATTCACCTAATTTCCAGGGCTTCAAAATATAATTGACCGGGAAGTGGTGGTGTATGATTCCCCTTTGATGTTCTGACGGTTCCAAGAGAGGTGCTCTGTCAGCATAGGCACCTTCCCTCTTTAGAAACTCAATTGTTTGCTCCTCTCCGCCTGTACCAATATTAAACAACCATCACGATGGAACACGAAAAAAGGAATTCTTTTCGAAAATAAATTCTTATGGTACGTACCTAAGCAAGCAGTGAGGTACCGGCCGAAGCAATACATAGCAAAGGCTTCATAACCTTCTCGTAGAATCCCACAGTCAACACTAGCATTAGGGTTCACCAATGATATAAACTTGACAAACGAGAACAGATATAAAGTTAAACACAACAACATAATAACCAATAAAACATGGTATTTGTTTGTATTCTGTCTTCCCCCTAGATTATATCTAATTGTTATGTATCAAATATAAGATTAAGAGCTTCAAATGAGGAATTCAAATGGTTGATCTTGATCTACTTCACGAGCTAAGTCTTATGTTACAACTTTTTTTTTTAACTGTTGATAAATGAATGCACTAAAAATAATGTTTTCTAACTCTTATCTTGTCTTCTTCAAAAAAAAAAAAATTCTTCTTCAAAAAAACTCTTATCTTGTAACGAAATAAAGAAAATTTATAAGTTGAACTCAATTGCTGCTAAATGATTCAAATTTGGCATTTGAAGCCAATCTGATGGCTCTTACGATTAAGCTTATGTAATCTTTTGGTAATCTTAAGCTCATGTCAGCTTTATCATATATTCATATGTACTAAATAACAAGATATCAAAATTATGTATTGAATACTAACTTTACAAATATAAAAAATCAGAAAAATTATAAACCTTACCGACTCAATAGCATAGCATGGGACCATCAAGATAACCCCAAGAAGGAATTTTTGCTCCTGAAAATGACCCACAAAAGGAAAAATAAATAAAAAACAGTATGAAAGCTTAAGCTGATTGCAAGGATTGCAGCAGAGAGACACAATACTGTACCCATGACAGATAACATCAAGTACAGGTAGGGATGTAGAAAAGTCACACCGTGGCCGGATATGACACGGCACAGCACGGTACATGTGCTGTGACTTGTGTGTCCCATGCTGTGATCATTCGCATGACATGACCATCCTTCGGAAAATTGGCACGGCACAGCAAGGCCTGTTAGACATGATCTGGTCTGGTCACGTCACGTCACGTCACGAGGTCATGCGAGTCACACATGATCAGGACTGTTAGATCATGATCTAATGGTGAATTTTGAATAAACTAACTTATATTACAAAAAAAAATAGTTAAACATGATCAAACGTGACCATTGCACAGGGCACGTGTGGTCACGACCTGCCTTGGTCACAGCATGACTAACATGCCATGATCATCCATCCCAATTTAATCACAGTCACGTCACGTCACGGTGTGACTTACATCCCTAAACTGTACAGGATATAACTGCCTCTCTCACAACTTTCCAATGAGTTACCAGGTTTTATTGGCACAGTTCCAGAGTTTAATATTGAAATACTTTACTTAAAAACTGGACAAATCAATAATCAACCATTAATGTAAGTATTAATATTGGAAAGGAAAAGGAAAAAAAAGAAAGAATCAAACCTCAGGATTGTTGTAAGCAGAGAGGTGCTCAAAAATCAGATACGTGGAAAGACACAGTGATATGGCCACAAAGAATCCGGAAATCAGGGTTGCCCACACAGGCGTTGCATAGGAGCTGAGATGCTGATAGAGAAACCCTAATTCTAACATTTTCAGTGTCTAAACGTAGGAGAACCCAGAGACAGAGCGAGGGGGTGGCCACGGGGCCCAATCCCCCCTATTGTTTGTTTGTGAAGTACCTTACCTCAAATTACAATCGTCTACCATAGCAAAGCAAGCAATGGCTCATTGTTCCCATGGTTTGGAAAATCTATCAATACCCCACGATTCGATCATTGGGCGAATTCTAAACCAACTGGGGCGAGTTTTGGGCTAACAACGCTTGAATCGGAAGAGACTCGCCGTATGGTTTGTTTGTGAGTGATTTGATATGTGATATTTTACGTATTCGTTAAAAAGGTGGAGAAGAGAGATTTGGGTAGCGTGAAGTAAGTTTCGTCGATTTGGAGGAGAAGAGAACGAAGCCGGGTCTCCCTGCCTTTTCCAATTGACAAATTAATGTGTCTGGATCCTTCGTGCCAAGCGTGCACTGGGCGGGGTAAAGATTTTAACAGAGTATTTTTGGCTTTCTACGGCGCACGGACTACAGAATCGAAACAGAATTTCATATATTTTTGCGCTGTATAAAGTTAAAAATGATTTGTTAAAGTGTCGCTCTTATGTCAATCAGCCTCTCTTCTAAAATAAAGTAGCGATCCACCAACTCAAAAAAATTGTTGCCGCAGGAGGGTTATCGGGGTCCAGATCCCCTGAAAAAAGTAACCCATATTTTGAGTTTCGATCCGGATCATCAGAATTCTGATTAATTCGGTCGAGATGAAATATCTGCGGTTTCTTTAATATTTGTATCAAAAATAGATCGAAAGGTCCGGATCCAAACTCAAAATTAGATTATTTTTTTAATCCGAATTCTGTGATGGATTCAGATCCAAATCCGCTAAAGTAACTCAAATTTTGAATTGGAATTCGGACCGTCCGATCCATAATAGAATGCACATGATTCCTTTAATATTCGTGTCAGAGTAAATCGGACAGTCCGGATGCAAACTCAAATCCGAGCTCGGTTTAGAACATGGACAGTGGCAAAAAAATAAAAAACTATAAAATCCGGGTCAGAGTAGAGGTCCGTCCGGAAGTCTACGCCAGTTTGGAAAAAAAAAAAATTCGGGTTAGAACTTTCTTTTAAAAGAATAATTTGATTTTTTTTTAGCATCGAGGTGTGGGTCCGGTTATAAATTGGGTCTGTAATAAATTCAGTTGCAGTTCTTATATAAAATTAAAATAAAAGTGAATTTCAAAGTAAATGTGTTTGCGTACAATTTTTTTTTTCCTAAAATAATTATTCGAAACATCTCAGGAAAAGACAATGGACACAATAAAAAAATGTTTCATGGATAACGTGCAATGAAGGGTTTGTCTATTGTGATCGGTTAATAAATACTGTCAAGGAAAATTAGATTTTTTTATTCGGCCGTATATTTGAATTTTGTTGGACTTGTTCCTTCTTTTTTTTTCCTTTTTCTTTTTAATTGGTTTATGTGCTATATATTAAAAATACTTTTTTTTGTGAAATGAAAAGTTAACACGTGGGTTGCAAAGACGATTAAAACATGTTTGTGTTTTAAGAAGTTAAAAAGAATGCATTACCTCTTTCATCTTCTGTTTTTTTATCTAGTTTTAATACTTGTTACTTTTTCCTCTATTTCATGTTTTTAGTTATTTAGTTTCGAAGAAATTATATAAATTATTGAGGATCAGCAACTTGCATGATCTGACATGAAAAACTAAGAGAATTTAATAAAATACCGTAATTAGTAATGAATTTTGGAGAACTTTACCAATCTTGTCAACATTTATTTTGTTTCTTTTTAGTTTTTATCCTTAAATTTACAATTAATCCTATCAATTTTATTTTTTTATTTTTTATGCTTACTTTTTTATAAGTTTCTTTTTTAGCACTAAATTTTTATGCTTACCAGATTTCTATCAATTATATGGGCAACATGTTCTTTTTAGAGATATTTGTTATTTTTTAGGTGCACATGGAGTGTCGTCAAATATATATATATATATCTGAGGAGGGATCAAGTTACAACAAATTTGAGTTACCACAAAGTTACAACAATGATTTTTTTCATTTTCAAAGTCTAAATCGTCGATCCAAACCGTTCAACATAATTATCTAAATAAAATGTACTTCCAAATCAAATTTTACATTTTTTTGAATTTTTTTTACTATTTATTAAGGTGGATACAAAATTCAATAGTTTGAATTTGACTAGTTTTTGTAAAATACTTAATAAATAGTAAAAAAATTCAAAAAAGTGTAAAATTTGATCTGGAAATATATTTTATTTAGATAATCATGTTGAATGGTTTGGATCGACGATTTGGACTTGTAAAACGAAAAAAATCGTTGTTGTAATTTTGTGGTAACTCAAATTTGTTGTAACTTGATCCCTCCTCTATATATATATATATAGAGAGAGAGAGAGAGAGAGAGAGAGAGAGAGTAGAACTAGGGTGCTCCTAAGTTCACCTAACCTCTTGTGAACTTGACTCTAAAATATATTGAATCGACTTTAAACGATGAATCTAAACCGTTGAAACCCTTCTACTTAATAAGCGATGCGTCTACATGTGAACATTTTAAAGTTTCGAATTAATTTAAAATAGAGCCAAGTGGTCAAAAGTTGAAGGTTTATAAATTAATTTTAATGCATTCATTTTTTGGACTCCTTTGACCACTTGGCTCTATATTAAATTAATTCGAAACTTTAAAATTTCCACATGTAGACGCATCAATCATTAGATAGAAGGATTTCAATAGTTTGGATTCATCATTTAAAATCGATTTGATATATTTTAGAGTTAAGTTCACAAGAGGTTGGGTGAACTTAGGAGCACCCTAGTTCTACTCATATATATATATATATATATATATATATATATATATATAATAAATATAGGGTGTGACGTGCTCACCAAGAGGGTTCGGTGAGCACAACTCCAAAAATACATCGGATCGGTTTCAAATGACGAATCCAAACCGTTGAAATCCATATACTTCGTGAGTGATGCATGTACATGCATCACCATGCATCACTCACGAAGTATATGGATTTTAACGGTTTGGATTCGTCATTTGAAGCCGATCCGATGTATTTTTGGAGTTGTGCTCACCGAACCCTCTTGGTGAGCACGTCACACCCTAGATTTACTATACACACACACACACACACACACCCATCCACATACTAGTATCGTGCCCGTACGTTGCAATGGGGACATATTATAAGATTGAATAGAACATGAAGAGACTTTTTTTGTTTGACATTCACACAAAATAAAAAAAAATATTTAAATGAAAATAAAAGATACAGATGAAAAAAAAACGGAGGTCTAAATAATAAATAACAACAAATGAAAAAAAATGATCAAATATAATATGAAAAAAAATCTTAAATCCTCTTTGATGTAGTCCAACATTTTTGAAAATGAACAAACAAAATACATAATTAAATTGTTTAAGTAAGAATTTTCTCTACAGATATATTCTTGATGGAAATTATTTTATTAGAAAATTTCTCTATAGATCATTTCTATACACGAAAGTTTTAGAGTTTCCATCAACACAAAATCTACTATTCATCTATTCACAAATATACAGTAGCTTTAATAAAAAAATATTTCTCCTCTTGACACAATAAATTTAGCATATCAGAAGAAAAAAAAAATTCTCTTCAGATTCAAAAAGATTGAATAATTTTTATTTTCTTTACATTATTTATGTAGCAATTTGAAACCTTAAATAGTTTTATTAGTATAATATGAAACCTCCGAACTCTATAAGTTTCCTTGGATTAATGAAACTGGGCACAAAAAGCCTTTTTAGCCAAAAAAAATATAATATCAAACTAATTTGTAAATTGCACAAAATTTTATACATGAGATATCTAAATAACAAACAAACATATATTTTTAATTTTAGTATTAATATTTTCAACCAAAAAAAATATAATATCAAACTTATTCGTAAATTACACTAAATTTTATACATGACTTATCTAAATAACAAACAAAAATATACTTTTAATTTTAGTATTAATAATTAAAGTGTTCGTTATTAAGATAACGTATTATAGAGTATGTCTTCTGTCCTTAATAAGTTTATGCATAAAATAATAACACAAGATTAAAATTTCAATATCCAATGTTAACTTGACAGCAGAATATTTTATTCTTGCTATTTGAAAATTTCTCTGGATACACAAACCCCTCTCCGTAAGGATTTTATTCTTGCTATCCCAGAAGATTTTATTAGTTTTCCAAATAAAGCATATTAGCAGGGAAATAGAAATGAAGAAATAAGAAAATAATTTGATTGTAAAAATTAAAGATAGGTTTAAGAAGAAATAAGAAAACAAATTGCTAATAAATTATTTAATTTTAATTATGACAAATCATATAACAGTACGTGTGGCAATGTTATAAAATACGGTTTCTATGTGGTATGCGGTGACCTTCCGCGTATACGGTATGCGACCGCATATGCGGATTTTTATACGGACTTATATATGTGGATTTTAAAATAAGAATTCATATATATATAAACCAGTATGCGGTAATATGCGGTATGCGGTACTATGCGGCCGAATATGAGGTATTATGCGGCCGAATATACAGTAGTAATATGCGGCCGCATATGCGGAACCGCATATACTGACCGCATATAGATTTCTATGCGGATTGCAACCGCATACGCATATGCGGTCGCATAGACCGCATTTTATTACACTGATGTGTGGTGAGTATGATATTAATTAAATTTAGATTTTTACACATAGATATATTTAATTAAAATATGATAGATCATGTAATTGGAGGGTTGATATTAAATGTGAAAGTTTAATTTTCAATCTCAGTTATTGACGAACCAGGATAACTATGTGCATTATATAAGAATGAAGATATATATATGAAGAACATGTTTCTCATTATTTTATTAACGATAGCGGGATTTGATAGAGTTAAAAACTAACTGCGTTTATTTTTCTGTACGTATAAATATAAATAATCTAAAAGCATATAAAATTCAACTACTCTTGATTTAGATTATATATACATGTGTATGTAACAGATTTCACAAATCTCATATTATATTTATATTGCAATTTGATCATTTTGGAAAATTTTATGATATACTTTATTTTTTTTTAAAACAACCAACAAAAAGCTCCTCCTTCAATTTTATTATTAAAGATATATTCATTTGTCACGTAATTACGTGGGATGAGATTTTAAAAAGAATGAGAATCGATTTTTGAAAAAAAAAGTGAGAACTAATGAGTATAGGTAAAAGGGAGAACTAATGAGTATGGGTGCATCTACGATTGAATATAAAAATGTACAAATAAGTATTTGGTTGTACCGTGAGATTAATATTGATAAATCTTGATATTTTAAAAATACGTGTTTTAATTTACAAGAATAATTAGACCAATGCGGATGTTAGTCCAAATTTGTAAGAAAATGTTTATAATTAAAATTTTCATCTAATTAGACCAAATTTGTAAAAAATAAGAAACTGCTCATGTCTAGATCTAACTGAACAGCCAATCAGGGGCGGATGCAGGATTTTCATCAGGTTAGGGCAAGAAAATATCATATTGCATTCAAATTCATTAGCTAATCGGATACTAGATAAAATATCATAAAAAAATTATCTTTTACATAATAAAAAACAATAAAATTAATATTGTTTTACATATTAAAAAAACAAAAAAACTAGATACTAAATAGATAAGATGATGAAAACTTGCCTTTGGTCTAGTGGCAACGGCACATGGCTCCCATGTAGGAGGTCATGGGTTCGAAACCCACAAAGTGGGGAAATCCTCTATATTAATACATAGGGGTTTGAAATGTGTTAGGTGGCTTGACCTCCAACTCATATTTCAAAAAAAAAAATAGATAAGATGATGAACGTAAGCTTTTCTCTATGAGTCTTTGTATTTTTGTCAAAACCGGTCGTGCTAAAAAAAATGAACAATATCAATGTGGGATTGCGTTTGGATTGAGTGGGCTGCTAGAAAAAAAAATGGATTATGCGCTGAAAATTTGTTCCAATACTTCATAAAATGGAGAGAGAAAAAATATGAAATGATAAATAGAGGTGACCATTGGTGTGAAAGTGGAGAAGAAGAGTGGAAAAAGAATTTCTTCAGGCACTGATTTAAAATGAAGGAGCTGCCTACTCTCTTTTTATTTCTGGACACAATTCATGAAGACCTATATGATATGATTAAGAGGCTCACAAACACTGTGTCCATCCAAGCCGAAGAGATTGTTTTAAAACCCAGCGCAAAAATTCATTTTTGGCACAACTCGCGGTTCATAAAGATAATTGTTGATTCAGTCCATTGATTCACATGCGCCATGCTCACACTGAAAAAAAAAACTCAGATTTAAAGGGACAGGCGGACAATGCCCCTCTCCTTATCTCGCTCTAGACGTGGTCCACATGAAACGCACTCTGTCAGCCTCTTTAATGTTGTGCTCTGAGCCCATGCTTATTGAAGAGACCTTCTTCTCTTTCAGTAAATGAAAACAAATCAAACAAATTAAAGAAAACTTGATGGCTAACAAATAAGAAGAATGGAAAGGAATTTGTCTCCAGAAAAAACTTAATTCTTTAGGCTCGTTGTAAGAGAGAGACATGGACTCAACTTACCAGGGTAGGACAAACTAAAAATCTTGAGCAGGGCAAGAGTCTAATATCCTATAACTAAACATTT
Organism: Carex divulsa; assembly: GCA_964058895.1. Taxonomy (NCBI): domain Eukaryota; kingdom Viridiplantae; phylum Streptophyta; class Magnoliopsida; order Poales; family Cyperaceae; genus Carex; species Carex divulsa. The sequence continues at coordinate 10,265 of CAXKVK010000005.1, forward strand.
GTTTTCATAATCCAGGGTAGGGCAACTGCCCTACTCTGACTGTATGTGGGTCCGCCCCTGCGGCCAGTCCCACCTGAATTGTTTAAGGGCCTGTTCGGCGGGCCATTGGGAATGGGCATGGGCACGGAAATTGAATTAAAAAATATTGTTCATGCGGGAAAAATAAATTCAGTTGAATTTTTTTGTCCCGCAGGAACGGTAGATTGGCCGAACACGCCCTAAATGAATACTAACACCTTTATAAAATCCCACATTATTGGGTAAAGTGGGAGAAAAGAGGAGAGAGTGTTTTCAAGAAAATAATTTTGCATAGAGTGGTGAACGATTCGAATCCAGTGAATTACCTTAATTTTTTGGGTTTTAAATAGAGACAGTTTGATTCGAATCCGAGACGATCCATTCGTATCCGGAGCACACATATTTTGAGAACAAATTCGAATTTCGAGACGATTTCGAGCGATGGATTTTGAATCAGATGGTCTTGATCCAAAACTAAAAAATTGAGTTACTTTAGGCAATCCGGACCCCTTATAAGAATTTAGATCCAACGAAGTAACCTATTTTTTGGGTTTTAAATCGAAACCGTTTAATTTGAATCCGAGACAATCCATCCGGATCTAGAGTTAATAGGCATAAAACATACACACATTTACACATGTTCGATCTAGATTTTACCCTGAAAATACTCTACTTATCTTGTATTTTGATATATAAATGTCTTAGATTACACCTGAAATCAAGTTACTGTGTATGCTTGCTTTAAATTGCAGAAAATGGTGAAAAAAGGCCAAAATACAGCCTTCCAGAGCCCAGTACAGACGCACGGATTTCGATACGGCCAAAATAAGTACGCAGATGGATTTTCTGAGCATGTGCCAATTTTTTTAAGGTATAATAAGGTTTTCATTAAAATCCGTGCCAGTGCGGACGCACGGATATCGATGCGCAGCGCATTCTGGTCGCACTGGAAAAGTCCGAGCGCAGTGCGGACGCACTCAGTTCGGCCGAAATTTCAGCTTCCGACACAGTTTCGTATTTTGGGCATAACTCTCTCATACGAACTCCGTTTTGAGCATATGACCACTTTTCGGAAAGCTAACGAGAATATCTACAACTTTTATGAAGGAAGAAAATCCAAATTCGGAATATAAAATTCAATGTGGACGCATTGAACCCGCAGAAAGCCAAAATTACACGGTCTGACAGTTTTTCTATTTTTGGCGCATCATAGACACGTTTTTACAGCTAAGTTTGTGCATGACATTCTGGAAAGCAATCTAAAAATAGCACCCACTAACTCCACTTACCCCACTAATCCTACATTCAAGTTAGGCATGGTCTCTTGCTATAAAAGGAGGGGTTTATTTCCATTGAAATATATATCATCCCTCCATCCCTCCACTATTAATAATTCTCATCTCTCTCGTCATCTCTTGGTACTCTTTCCATCTAAAATTCTGTAGCAATTCTCTAAGTTCAAAGAAGTTGTCAAGGAAGGAGAATGAGAAGATCCAAAGGAGATTCCAGCAAGCATTGAGGTTTTTGATTCAACAAAGGGTGTAATTATTTCTTTAATTTATTTTCTCTTTATTTTGCCAAACTTTGTAATGGATCTCTCCAAGAGGGAGTAGTTCTCTCTCTAGGGGTTTAGGTCAATGCATGAACTTGTTTAATTCTATTCTGTCTAAATCTTTGTTTTTATTATGATTGTTAATTTTTGGTGATTTATTCTTTGTGGGTCACATAATTTGTGCTTGAATTGTAGTTATCCCGCTTTAGGTCTTATATATTTTAAAGTAGCTTAGGATCATATATGATAGTATAAATTGTGTCACAAAACTCTTAGGATTTAGGTTAGAGATACACCATCTTTTAATCTAAACCGGAACTACAAAAATTAAAGGTATTTGGTGAAGGACCCAAAAGTGAAATTAAACTCTAATTAGGGCATTTAGAATTGAATTGGATATCGTTATGAAGAACCTAAGGGTGAAATACCGACATCTAAGGATATGATAGACTAGCAAGAGCTTTATAACCTAGATAACTAGGGTGATGGACTGAACGGTGAAGTCCGAATTATCTAGGCACGTTATTAATTCGCGAAAGTGACTCTTTTTAATATATTAGGCTAGAAACCTCATCAAATCAAACATGAATTTAAACAAACCAAATAGATATGATTAAATAAGGGATTGTAGACCAAAAGCCCCTAGATTCTCCAATCTTTGTTAAACCCTAACTTAGCTTTACTCTTTCTTAGTTTTTATTGTTTAAACCTTTAACTCTTTGAGTATTGAACCCGCCAGCTTTAGGACTTTAGAAACTAAATTTTAAAACAAGCTTTTTGAACAAACCAAAATTCTGAAATTATTCTTTAGAGTTAAAATTAAAGTCTCCCCTTATTCCTTGGATCGATACCTTTTATGCTACATTGATAGGTTGTGCGCTTACAATCAACCAATATTTGAGTATTTAGGTTTATAAATTTAAAAGAAAATTGAGTACGAAAATATAGCCAAAACCCTATACACAAAATACTCATCAAGAGCGCACACATTCGGAGAATAAATTCGAATTCCGAGATAATTCTGAATAAAGAATTCGAATTAGATGGTCCCGATCCAAAACTCAAAAATTGAGTTAGATCCGAACCCCTTCTAAAATCGGAGCAGGTTTTCTTTTTGTACAAACGAATTAAATGACGGGAACGGTGTTCATCAGGACCATCTGATTGAGATCCGCACTAATATTAAAGAGCCTATTATAGTCGTGACCGGATTGGAGCCAATTCTGATCGGACAGCTGAGATGTATTAAACTCAAAAGATGCTCTTTTCTTTTGAGCAGATGGTGCTAGTTCGGAGAAACCGTAGAAGGACCACCAAAGTATAAATACATAAACAAGCAACAGTAATTGATAACAGCGATCATTTACCTTTGGACAAAATATTATAATAAAGGCAGCGTGGTTTTAAATCAAACTTCCGACTTTTCTGTCTTTGAAATTTCCGCTGGTACCACGTGGAATATTCACGTTTTTGGTTTTTGCTGCTTCTGGGTCCCACTATCTATATATATTACTTATATATAACTTGCAAGAAAAACACTGAACACGCTCTAATATTATACGCCATGTGTAGCTTGTATAAGTCGAATTTAATTTTCTCTCGGCCACATGAAGAAACATGACGTGAAAAGAAAAATATACATTCTGATTTCCAGTTGCACAGATTCCTTTGGGTCCATATATATAGCCTAATAGCGACCACTTCTGTGGGCCCAAATTGGATTCTTGTAATGGGCCTTTTTTTGATGAAACATTAATTAAATGTAATAGTCACCAGGAGATACAACTTTTAGAATAAAAAAAGGGAGATTTCATGCATACCCCTAAAAAAATATTATTCCTCTAAAATTCTTAACAAATTTACCATTCTAAATTTCAGAAACTCACAAATTTATTCAATTTATTGGCTTTCTACTAAAACTCATTTTAAATTTATAAAATATCCATTTATCCTTTATAAATGTAAAATGAGTTTTAATAGAAGGGTCAATAAATTGAGTAAATTTGTGAGTTTTTTTTCAATTTAAAAGAGTAAACATAATATTATGAATTTTAGAGAGACAAGATATAATTTCAAAATTTCTAAAAGATATATATGAAATTCCTCAAATACAAAATATAGTGGAAAGTGTTACCGACACTACAAAGGAGGATAATACTGATTTTACTTGTTAAGAAAAACTCATCTAACTTTTCTGCCAAAACAGGACGAACTTGTATATTCGAAGAGCGAACTATGCACATACTTTAAAGTTAAAGAATGGATGAATTTTGTATTGGATAGAGAGAGAGGCAAAATTTCATGAGCAATAGTATCCTCAATGGTTAGCCATACAATTGGTATTCACAATGAAATTGTTTATTTTTTTTATGGTTGGCGAAAATACTAACAAATATATTAATAAAAAAATTATTTACACAAAGATTCTAAACAAGAAATTCAGGTATTTTTATTATATAAAAGGGAGTAGAGTAACCTACGCTACATTTTCAAGAGTCGAAATTGGTAAAATTAGATTCCTCACTATGTTAATATTTAGCATTAAAATTCAACTTGACGGTAGATTGTTTTTTTTTTCTTTGTTGTTAGGTCACTGATGAATCGAACGCTTAGCAATTAATCTTCTTAGTACTGACTAAATTAAAGCGCAATATTCAGGTAACTTATTTTCGAAACATGTTCCAGTTACTGGAAATAGTAACCATAAAAGCTCCATATAACATCTCTCAAGAAAACTAATTAGCACCTGAGCACTATTTCAAGTAACCTGACCATTGCACTAAAATGTCTTGTAGAGATTTTAGTTCTATGATTATCAGGATTGCGAAAGTTTGTGCTTAGGTCAAAAGAAATTCTGTAAAGACGATTTTAATTTTTTTTTTTTTTAGCTTTATGTTCCCCAGCAAACAGAGAGGGCAATTTTTTGTCTTTTGGTATATAGTATATTTGTTCCCCTCATATTTTTTTATTGACATCAAATTTTCCAGTGTCTTGGTGTTTAAAGAATAATGTCTTGGTGTTCAAAGAATAATTTCAATAGTATTCACTTGTATAATCTATAATTCGATAATAATTGATGTCGGAAAAAAATATTGTCCAGCAATGTATGCCCCAGATTAGCAGAGCAGAGGAACGAACGGCCCAGATGGATCACTCATTCCAGTACTCCACCGGAGCTACACCAATATTAAACCTTATATCCCCATTTTAAGCATAAAATTTTCCTGCTATTGCAAAAATGTCTCTCATTGATGTTAAATTGAAAGCATTTGATGTTTTATTCACTGAGTGAGCTATCCAAAATCATTTAAGTGCCCTATTCCCGAAATTTTTATAAATATACAAAACAATAAATTAATTTAACAATCTCTACAATTTTTTTCATGAAATTCAAAATCTATCCAAACCGATGACACTGTTATCGATTTCAGAAACTAGAACCGATGACAATGTCATCGGTTTCAGAAAGATAGAACCGATGACAGTGTCATCAGTTTAAACCAAGCATGATTTTTGATGCTTTCTGCACACTTTTCGAAACAACGAATGACTCAGATTAAAACAACGAACGACTCAGATTCAAACAAAAAATGTAATCATTACATAGTTGCAGCAAATGTTAGAAATATTTAAAATATTAAAAAAACATGATTTTTGATGCTTTCTACACAATTTTCGAAACAACGAATGACTCAGATTAAAATAACAAACGACTCAGATTCAAATAAAAATGTAATCATTACATAGTTGCGGCAAGTTTAATTTGTCATCGGTTGCACGATTTTTGATGTCATCAAATTAGATATTTTTAATTTAAAATAATTTTTTTATTTTTTTATTTAATTAGAATGTTATAAATTTTTTTATTATAATATTAGAAATATTTTTATTTTTTTAAAATTAGATATAATATCATATAATTTGATCTATTAGAAAGACTTAAATAAATAACCCGGATCAATATTTTCCAGATCGGATTTTTTATGCTGTAAGAAAAATTAAAATATTTCTTTGTGTGTTATTAGAAAAAAATAAAAATGCTTTGAATCTGAATTATTGATTCCGGTTCAAAAGTCACTTCTAAGTAAATACAGAAAATATTATGCTCTTTCTATTTTTGAAAAAAATAAAAGTTTGAGAATAGTTTTTTAAACAAATAACCCGCAACTCAGTAATCATTACAAATAGTTTTTTAATCTGAGTCGTTCGTTGTTTCAAAAAGTGTGCATTCTGCATCAAAAACTGTGCTAGACTAAAACCGATGGAAATGTCATCGGTTCAAATTTGAGAAAATTTTGCGCAACTCTGTAATCATTACAAACAGTGTTTTAATCTGAGTCGTTCATTGTTTTAATTTGAGTCATTCGTTGTTTCAAAAAGTGTGCATTCTGCATCAAAAATCATACTGGACTGAAACCGAAGACAGTGTCATCGGTTCTATCTTTCTGAAATTGATGATAATGTCATCGGTTCTAGCTTCTGAAACTGATGATATTGTCATCGGTTTGGATAGATTTTAAATTTCATAAAAAAATTATATAGATTGTTAAATTAATTTATTGTTTTGTATATTTATAAAATTTCGGGCCCTATTCTATTACCAATTTTTGAGTTTAGACATGTGCGGTGTCTATTACCAATTTTTGAGTTTAGACATGTCCGGTGCCTATTCGGGGATAGCGCAGAAAGCAAGTATTATTTGAAGGATCCAGGCCCTTTAAGATTAGTGTTAGAGCATCTCAGATGTTCATGATCAAAACTTAAAAAATTGGGTTAATTTATGGGATCTGAATTCTTGGTTTTGTGTCCATTATGCTCCAACATCATTATCTCTATTTTCAAAATCTAAATAATCGATCCGAACCGTTCAATATAATCTTCATACTAAAAATGTGCTTGAATAACACATTTTATAATTTTTATAATTCTTTTTACTAATTGTTTAGAGAGGTACAAAATCACTATTTTTTAAGTGGTCCATAATCTCCCAGAAATAGTGATTTTGTACCTATCTTAAAAAACAACAAATTTTTTTTAAAAAAAAATATAAAATTTTGTATTCAAGCACATTTTAATATGATATCATATTGAGCAGTTCAGATCAACTGTCTAAACTTTAAAAATAGAGCATGATGATGCACAAAACCAATAAGACATTTTAAGCACCTCATCATGCTTAAAATAAAATCATTTAAGTGCTTCTGTTTATACTCCCATCTTTTCAATCTCGAGATATATTTTAGTACCTTTTCCCTGTTCCATTGATATCTATCTCACTAATATTATAATTATTTTAATATTAGTATTAATTTTATTATATTGTCTTTTTGATGTTGTACGCTTTGCAGTATTTCTGACAGATACATGCATCTCACAGCAAAAATACAAGTTCCTTTCTTTTTTATCGGTTTTTACCTCGCAGCTAAAACCTTCTAATGTAAGAACAAATGACTTAATTCTTCAGACAAAATAAATATAAGAAATAATTCTGCAACTAATTATGGTTCATGCAGCTAAAAAACTTCTTCAAAAGTTCATACCAATGACAACAGCTTGTTGAACAAAAGTTCATTATTACATGAACAAAAGAGAATAAAATAAGCTAAAATACTTAAAATGAAAAGAAAAGTGGTGTCAGTTCTCACTTCAAGCAACTTGGGTTGCATTTTCTTTTGCAACTTGAGTTGCACGAGAACTCACTGCGGCGGACTTCACATGATTTTTATAATATCTGCAGAGAGAACCTTCACTCCAACAAAAAGAGCGCCGGCTCAGATTTCGCAACACAGCCATATTTGTATGCGCTATACTTCCTGTGGACCCCTGTCAATTTTCCTGTACCAGCCTTCTGGTGCAGTTCCACCATCAGTCTTGAGCATTCACTATAAAATATTAAAAAAAAAGATAAAATTAGACAGCAGACCTGAACTGCAACTGTATTCCAATTTGGTTTGGGTTTCCAGCATGATTCAACAGCATGTAGTATCAAAATAACACACTATATGCTTTAATGGAAATGACTTACAACCTATGTAATTTTTCAGTTCTGAGGTTTACATATAACTTCAAATTTGAATATGATTTCTAATTGAACAAGATTCAACTTAAGTAATTGACACTAGTTCAAAATACTGACAATCTATGTAATTTTACAGTTCTGAGGTTTACATATAACTTCAAATTTGAATATGATTTCTAATTGAACAAGATTCAACTTAAGTAATTGACACCAGTTCAAAATACTGATGTACACTTACATTAGCTGGTCTTGAGAATAGGTAGAATGAAACTGGCTTGTTTTGGTCCAGAGCTTGTACCCCCTGAGTGAGCACTGAGCAGTGTATACCGCTGCTGCAGCGAGGAGAGAAGGTCGGTACTGCAACATGTTGTAATCCACCAAGCACAACTCCATCAGAAAATATGAAAGCAACTCCATCTATGATCACAAAGCAAAAATAAAAATAAACAAATTGTTGGGTAAATTAAAACAATCATATTTGATTGTAAGAACGAGTAGAGTATAATAGTATGATACCTGTTTATCGGACTGAGCAGCCTGAAGAAACCGTTTCATGAAGACATATGGAGTTGGTACAGACATGTTGAATTGGAGAGTCTTGACCATCAACCATTCCTGGTCAAATGTTGGAAACAATGTTACAACTATTACATAAAAAAATTCTTCTAAAATATACCAATAAGTTACAATATTTGCAAAAAGCACTGTACTTGTTGTGACCATTTTATCAATTTTGCTTCCATCTCAAATTTGTTTATTATGGTTTTGATTTTCATAAGACCCTTTGCCCAAACTTTTTTTCATAGAGAATAATTCTTGAAGCTAATATAGAATTTAGTTTTTTTACCTATCCATTAAAAAGGTTTTCCTGGCAAATAATTAAGCTGGTTTTGCCTGATAAAATAAACAGCATAGTTCACGCAACACGCAACACACAACACACACACACAGGGAAAGTCTATAATGCCTTCTTACCATGCCAAGGATTTCCTGATGTCTGTAGGCATGGTCAGAGATTTGCACCAGATCATCAACTACGGGCACAGAGACCTCCTCATACTTGCATGCAAGTAGCAATGCAGTAACTCCGACCAGCTGCAACTTCTTTCGTTGAACATTTTGCCGTTCTAGGAACCGGTCAATAATGTTCACAGTTAGATACAGTGTCTCATCCATAAGCTCAAACTTGCCATGCACCTGAATAAGGAAAAGAGAGCAAAAAATTTAATTTATTCTCACTATGAGAGGCGAGTTACATTAAATTAAATTCCAACAATTTAATCATGTTTTTTTTAGAAGTTCCAAATCGATTTTAGGTTTGAAGATCATTAAATAAAGTCAACTGTTGTGAATTTTTTTTTATTATGTTTAGAAATCCATTATATTCATTTTCCTTATGTTAAAAAAATTGGGGGCATTTTTGTGATTTTTGTTACCTTAAATACTTATTGCATTTTTGACATTTATTTTTTACTTGACACCTTTGTTTGAAAACATTACTGCTCTCTAATGTTACAAAATACCTCAATGAGCCAGTTAATTAGAATCGCTCGCATCCGATCATTGATGTCTGGTTGCATAGCCATGTACTCCGAGTCCACACAGCTTGTTTCCTGTGAAGAAAAAGTAATTAACTAATTACTTCTCAAATAAATAATATTAACACACCTTTTTTAACTTATTGAATAATCACTTTCCTCAAAGTTTGTTTTCTTGGCTCCAGATTAGCACTAAATTACATCCAGGCACCAAATCAACCATTATATTTGGCAATTAGACCACAAAATTATGACTCAATTTGGCATCAATTTACCACAATTTTTGCAACTTAACATAGATATGACAACCCGATGAAATAATGCGGAACCAGAAAATTTTAAACAATGCACGATTAACAGGTACTACACCGAACAATGTTTTTTTCCAAAGCAGTACAAAAGTGCTTGATTTTCATATTTTTTGGCAAATAGACCACAGTACGGACTCAACTGTGACATCATTTTACCATAGGTTGCAAAATTGTAAAATAAGACTAGATTTGCATATCATAAAAAAAAAGAAGTTGAGAAAGGAGAGGTAGCACAGTTGGCTACGAAAAAATTCTAGGACTATTGGTTACCCAAAGGTCGAGAGTTTGATTCTCTCTCACGACTTCGTAGCCTCTGCGAGGGCTTTCAAAAAAAATAAATTACCTCAATGTTTCTGTAAGCCTCATATATTTCTTCAACGTAGTCAACGACCTTTAATGGGTTCTTGGCATCTGCACTATCTATATCAACCAAGGTAGTATCTTCTGAAACATCTTCCATTTCTATCTCTGACTCCCCTGACTTCTCCATTGATCACAATTTTCCAAAATAATGTAACAAACTTAATGAGATTTTACTTTTTATTTTTCTTTGAGACTACATTTTAACATTAACTTGTTTAACATTAAATTGCAGGTACCATCAGATATTTACATGGGTATATGACGAGAAAAAAAGTACAAATAATTTAACAAAATTAATGAGATCTATTACTTTTTTTTCTTCTTTGGGAGTACTACATTTCAACATTGACTGCTTTAACATTAAATTAGGGGTACCGTCAGATCTTTACATGGGTATATGGACAAGAAAAGAGTATAAATAATTTAACAAAGTTAATGAGATTTAGTACTTATTTTTCCTCTTTGAGAGTACTGCATTTCAACATTAACTGATTTAATATTAAATTGTGGGTACCATCAGATCTTTATGACGGTATATACGGGCAAGAATAAAATAAGGACTAGACAAACCATGTATTCCAATTCTTTGACCAATGGAATTGGTGAGTCGCTAACGGATTTATGATCGGCCACTTGATAAACAGCCAAAGAGAGTTGTTCTTTTTTGGCTAGTGAAGCTGCAAAACTCCTGACAATAATAATAAATATTATCAAAATTTGGTTTCACAGATGGTGAAATTTTATTGGGGAAGGGATCTTGACAGTGATTTGATAACCTTGACAATGACAACCAAATCAATTCAAAAGAAAAACCTAAAAAAAAAAACTCTGTAGCATGCCAAATATATTTATTATACACATATGGAGCATGCCTAGTATATTGAATTTCCTATGCAAACATTATTTTTGATGATTGTCAAGATTGTCAAGGTAATAATTGTAATTTTATCCTAATCCCATTTTATATATTTGGTTATTTTGTGTTGTTTAATTTTCTTAACCGTGTCATGGGTCGATAGCTTGCAACATTCTTTCTGCCAAGAACAGAAAATGATTAGAGTAATAATCAGGAAATAACATGTAACATTTTATCACAAGACAAAGATAAAAGAAAGATATAAATTTCAAATTAATTACTCTGTCGATTGCTTCTTGGTGACCGGACAAGCATACGATCGTGGGGCCCCCACTAGATTTTCTATATTTCTTAAAGCTCTACGGTTTCCCATTTCTGCAAAAGGTAGGAAAGTAATAGGTTGAAAATCAAAGAAGAAAGAATTTAACCTTTTGAATTAGTTATAAAGAATAAAAAAATATTACCCCCAAAATTAGTAGATGGTTTCAGAAGAGCATGCTTGTTCTCATCAACTGTCTCCATTTCAACCAGTACCTTTCAGAAGAACATAGCAACTGCAATTAGTTTCAAATTTCCAAAAAGATAATATCAACCCAAAATTTTGGACAAATTTTCCAATCTTCTATTTGAAGAAAAAAAGAGAGTAAAATATTCATATTTGGAGATTTTGTACAGGAAACGAAAACAAGAACAGCTATCAATAAAAAGAAGGGATATAGGACCCAGAGACTACTCTACTTCATAATCGGAATTGATAAATTCAAAATAAGATAACGCGATTTCTTTTCTGAAAGAAGATCAACCAAAAAGATCAACCAAACTTTTAGCAAGAACTATTGGCATTGATAGAAAACTTAGATTGATCAATAATTAAAAAGCAAAAGAATCATCTGAGGACCGAAACCCCAATAGATAAAACGAAATAGATTATAAAATCAGACCTTTTTCTTTCGCTCTTCCTCAGGTTATATTATTGCGCAGAAGAGAAAGGGAGATAGAGAGAGAGAGAGCAAGAAAGGAGAAGAGGAGATGAGACGAAAGAAGCAATTAAAGACAGGAGATGTTGAGAGAGCCGTTAAAAAGGGCAGCGTCTCTCTCTATTTAAAAAAAATGAAAGGGGGTTTTATCGCCTCTTTTTCTCTTGCGGTTTCTCCAAAAATAAAATGGTAATAAAAAAAGGAAAGTAATGTTTTTCGCTCTTAGACTTAGTGCCGATATTTTTATTAATATCCAACATTAAATAAAAAATTCTAAATATACTCACAAAAGTTAGATATTTATAAAAATACCTAGATCGGTCAAAATATGACCGGTTACCAATTTTTTTCAAACCGGCCATTTTTTGACCGGTTCTAATTTTTTTTTTAAAAAATATTATAATATATTTATTTTCTGTATTAAAATATTAGAAATATTTTTATATTTCTTTGTAAATAGATATAATACTATATAATTTGATTTATTAGAAAGACTACAACAAATAACTCGGATCAATATTTTTCAGACCAGATTTTTTGCAGCTGTAAGAAAAATTAACTATTTCTTTTTGTTATTGGAAAAAAAATAAAAATATTTTGAATCTGAGTTATTGATCCCAGTTCAAAAGTCACTTCTAGATAAATATAGAAAATATTGTGATCTTTCTATTTTTCGAAAAATAAAAATATAATCTAACAAAAGTCAGATGAAATCATTTCTTACAATTTATTTTTCAAAAGAGATACAAAATCTTAAAAAATAAATATACTAGAAGAATTACAATATTTTTTTGTATTTACCTAGAAGTAACTTTTGAATCGAGATCAATAACTCAGATTCAAAATATTTTTATTTTTTTCCACTAACACATAAAGAAATATTTTAATTTTTCTTACAACAGCGAAAAATCCGGCCTGAAAAATATTGATTCAAGTTATTTGTTGCAGTCTTTATAATAAATCAAATTATATAATATTTTATCTGTTTTCAAAGAAATACAAAAAATATTTCTAATATTTTAATACAAAAAATTAATAAATTATAACATTTTCTAAAAAAAATAATAACCGGCAAAAAAAAGGCCAGTTTTTTTCACAACCGATCATTTTTTTGGCCGATTTAGACATTTTTATAATTACTGAAGAAAGGTGTGCATATTTAGAATCTTTTATTTAATGTAGGATATTAATAAAAATGTCGGGACTTATTGCTGCGTCAATTATAATTCGTATTCTCTGTGTTAACTCAAATTTTGAGGCAAGATCTAAACCACCCGATTTAAGTTCGTACTAATATTAAAGGATCCAGTGCATTATAGGCGTGTGGACTGGATTGATCAGAGAATTCCTCGTACGGTTTAGAAATTAACTGAAACAGTAAGTTATTGCAGAGGATGCATATTGGTCAATTTCTATTCTATGTTCTCATTTCATCGCCATTTTTATCTTCCACTAGAGGTCTCAATTTATAAAGGAGGGCTCAAATACTGAAATACCTCATTGATTGTGTTACTTTAGACTGTTCTATGAATTCTCATTAATGAAAGGAGAAAGAAGTGTTGGGGTTGAAGATCGTTGTCAAAAATCAGTACGCGTTCATCTGCGTTTTCTCTCTGCTTCTTCCGTTCTGGAGCAGGTGAAATCTTCGGGCAGCTGCAGTCTGAGACACAATTCTCTTCCGCACAGTATTTTTTCTTTCTTCTTTCTCCGCATAACTCTAATTGGAACACAGTCTTAGAATTTGAATTTTTCCAATTAAATACATCCTTTTTTCTAAAAGAGCATCATACGATCTTTAATTCAATGAACACGCAGTGTAAGAAGGCTGTCATTTTTTATCCATGCCCAAAAATCAATATATTTCGCCAACTCTGCCCATCAAAATCAGATTCTATTAAAAATACCCAAACCGGTGACTTAATAGCCGGTTCCTAATTTTTATTAGAAACAGGCCATTATACCGCTGGTTCCTAATAAAAATTAGGAACCGGCTATTAAACTGCCGGTCTCTCCAAAAAATTAGTTTATTTATAAGGGTGCACTGTTCCGAAATTTTCTCACAATTCATTTCATCAAATTTCACACTATCTCTCCTCACTTTCTCTCTTTCTCCCAGATTTCTCCTGCTCTTCCGGTTTTTGCAAGTAAGTCCCTATATTTTTTTTTTATATTATTAAGTAGGCCAAAATAGTGATAAATTGCTACAATTTGTTAGAAATTGCTACAATTTGTTAGAAATTGCTACCAATCGTTAGAAATTGCTACCAATCGTTATAAATTGCTACCAATCGTTATAAATTGCTACCAATCGTTATAAATTGCTACCAATCGTTATAAATTGCTACCAATCGTTATAAATTGCTACCAATTGCTACCAGTTCATTAAAAATGTTCCAATTTTTTTTATAAATTAGGAAGAAATTGCTACCAATTGTTATAAATTGCTACCGTTTGTTAGAAATTGTTACAATTTGTTAGAAATTGTTACAAATTGCTACCAATTCATTAGAAATGTTAAGTAATCGTAAATTACTATTAATTAGGCAAAAATGGTTATAAAATTGATCCGATTCGTTAGAAATATTCCCAAAATTTTTAATGCAGTTTACCATTATGTAATTTTGTTTATTGCTAATTAATTGTGATTGGTGTTAAGTAATCGTAATTTATTGTGATTAGACCAAAATGATTATAAATTGCTACCGTTTGTTAGAAATGGTTAAAATTTATTTAATGTATTTTAGCAATATGTAATTATAATTAGTGTTAAGTAATCGTAATTAATTGTGATTAGGCCAAAATAGTTATAAAATTGATTCGATTAATTAGAAATATTCCAAAAAAATTTAACGTATAAAATAGTATATTACTATAATTAGCATAAATTAGTATATTAACGTATATTGTATAAAATAGTATAATTAGCATAAATTAGTATATTAACGTATATTAGCGCATTTTAGCTTATTTTAACGTGTTTTTACACAATTTAACCTCATTCAAACACGTTTATGAAATTAGGATGGTTGAGCCACGTAGAGGTAGAGGACGGCCCAGACGTGCACCACAGGTTGAGCCACCGATTGACACCACCAGTACGGAGCACTTCATCCCTCTCTTATGGATTCCCCACCGCGAGCACCGGGTATCCCTGGCTTCCCGTGAGATATGCTACTTTTTGTCCATATTCGAAGTTTAAATTTTGTTATATACTTTATGTAATACATTGTTTTTGGTATTTTTCAACGCATGATGAGTTTCTGATGGACGTCAATTTTTCGATCTCTCGGATGCAGTACTTCGCATCGGTGGACCCGTACCTCATCCGGCTGGGACTATATCAGATTGTGTCCATTCTGCAGGACACGTCCATCAATGCATCTCTCATCGTCGGATTAGTGGAGCGATGGCTTCCCGAAACGCACACGTTCCATATGCCCTTCGAGGAGATGACCGTGATGTTGTAGGATGTGAGTGCCCTTTGGGGTTTGCCGATCAGCGGTATTCCCGTAGGCGGATTATCTG
>CAXKVK010000006.1:0-22813 GCA_964058895.1 Carex divulsa
GAAGGTGGTGGAGGGGTAGAAGGTTGTGAAGGGGCAACTACAACCTTTATATATGCAGTAGAGTTAAATTGGTTGCTAGGTTGATTATTCTTGAGGGAAAAAACCTCTGATAGTGTTAAACACGTGCCAACTGATGAGTTCCCATTAGTTGATTGAAACAGAGCAGCTTTACATTTGCAATCTCCAAGACATGTATTTTTGCAAGTCTCCTCATGAGTTGCATTAAATGCAACATTGTCAACATTATTGAAATATGTTACGTTGTTAAGGTATAACAGATGGTGATTGTTTGCATCTTGACAAGTTATAGTAGTAACTGCATAGCAGCCAAGCTCTGGTTGCCGATTATCAACCGGCATGAAATAATTTTCCAAGGTTCCTGTGGGGCAGGTGCATTGTCCATTATTGCAAATTCCATAGTGCCCACAAACTGTTGGGTAATCACAGTTATCCAATGTGTCCTTATTGAACAAATCAGCCACTATTTTCCAGCCTCCATCGTTATTATCATAGTCATAAAGTCTCAAGTGTCCATCAGATTCTAATCTCATGTACTGTATTGAGTTAGCAAACGGAAATGTAAAAACCTTGTTGTTATATGGATCATTTATTAACATGGAAAACATAGCTAGGCTGCCATTCGTGAACATTATAAACGTAGACTTGTCATCATTAAAAATAGATAGTTGATAGGAGTAGTACCTCAGCGGGGGATGCGAATTGATAAATCCATACAAACCATCTGCAAGGAGGGTGAGATAAAACTGGCTTTCAGCCAAATTGTTGCTAGAGGAATTGGCGATTATCCTCGTGCCTCTTGCCAACGTTTGCCCCATTAGTAAAGAATCAGTTGGGTGGTCAAAAGATTGCCAGATTGTGGAATTATTTATATCGAAGAGCACCAGATTACCAGCTTCCGTGATGTTAATACCGGCCACAGATCGATTCAACCTGCTCGTGGACCAAACAAGGCTACCGTCACTGTCACGAAGGGTTAGACCATCTTTAGATGTTAGTTGAAGTGTGGCTCTTTCACTGACAGGGCGGGCTCGATTTGCTGACCAGATTACATGTGGACGGATCTTTTTTTTTAGGGTAACTCTGCAACTACAAGATGGATCGGTATATGCTCCCTGGTCCATAATCGTCGTTATTTATAGATCCGCAACTACAAGGTGGATTGGTATACTCTCTCCCTGGTGTAGAATATTCGTTATGTGTAGATACATATACGATGTATATGGAGAGAAAAAAACTCCTACAGGGTTTTGAGAAGCAGTAAAACCCAGCAGCAAATGACAACCCGTCATTTTTGTTTCGCCGGAGGAGGAGGTAACGGACATTTTCACCACCATCGAAATCAAAGGTGTATGGGCCATATGGGTAGTTGGTCCATGATGTAGGAGCGCTTGCAGTGGGATAATTATTATCTGCAACTTGTGAATTAACAGAGGAAGAGAAGCACAGGAGAAGTACTGCAACGAAGGCAAGGCAAGAATTAAAAGCCATTTGAGGTAGCATTAATGGTTTGCTTCTGTAGCGGTATAATCAGAACATAACAACTTGCAATTATATGACTGGAATGAGAAAGTTTAAATGCTAGTGGGAATTGATGGACAAATATAATCTCTTTGTGTCCTACCACAAGATGTTGTTTCCACTGTCTTTAACCTTTGTGCTTCGGTCCTTCTAAAGATCAAATTTAATAACAAGAACCATCCTCTCACAGCCTCACTCACTTAAGGGGTAGTAATTCATTCAAATTTTGTACTGGTCTACCATTTAATGCTATTGACCAGGATCAATCAACATAGGTGTTGATGGGTTCGAGAATATTGAGGGTGAGCACTGAGCACTGAACACTGAGCAGTGGCCGATGAGAGCCTTTGTGGGCTTAGCCCAAATTGGGTTGTGCTACAAAACGCTAATAAACAAAAACAATCATGAGTGAGCCAGCCATCAGACTCCTAGGGCTACTGAAAACGGATTGGATGCATATTAGATATTAAACAAATACGAATACATATTTATTTTTCAAATACATATACAGATACAGATACAAATCAGATATTAAACAAATATGAATACATATTAGATATTAAATGAATAGAGATACAAACATAGATACAAATATAATTCAAACACCTAATTTAAATATTGTAATAAAATTAACATATTATTTAATATTTTTTCATTATAATATAAAGTAACATAAAATACAGATATAATTCATACATTTAATCAGGATAAACTAAATAATTTTTCTTATTTTTTACAAAATATATATCCCATTAAAAAAATTATATACCAACATAACTATATTTTTAATCAAAAGATGCAAACAAACAAAAATAATATTTCTTTCTAAACATATGTGGTTCTAATAAAATAGATAAAAAATTATGGATACGGATAATTATATGTATCTGTATCTGCACAAATGGATATACAAAAATTAAAAATAAAAACGGATACAAATAATTATCTGAATTCATATCAGTATCCGAATATCCAAATCCGCAAAAATTCGAATATAGATATGTATACAAACAAATAATATCGGACCCTTTTTCGCCCCTCCCCTCTCCCCCTATTGACATCTTCATTCCAATCTACTAAAAGGAAAAGGAAAAGGAGAAAAGTAGTGTGGTCTCATGGATTTACCAAAATCCGAAACTTTTTATTTCTGAAAAAGATGAAAGAAATGTGTTTACTCTAGTTTTTTCTATTTTTTCTCTCTATCCATTGAGTATCTAACTTCCGTTACAATTATATTTACTTTTGTAGGAATAGCGAATTACAAACGTGTTGTGTTGTGTTTCAGTATGTTTAATTGGAATACATGGCGTGTCATGTTAACACGTCAAAAAATTAATATATAACATGTCCACTACTAGAATTCTAACTTTTTTCATGAATCAGAAAATGGCTATTTCCAAGGGCTTACTCATGGAAAAAGCCCAAAAATCGTCATTTCCATGCGCTACGCTTGGAAATGCTACCGTCGCTAATACCTTCCTTGGAAATAGTCAGTATTTCCAAGAGCACCATTGGAAATGCTCATTTCTAGCTTTTTCCATGAGACTACTCTTAGAAAAAGGGCGCATGGAAATACTTTGAGATTTGGCACTGCCTGGATTATTTCCAAGGGGAGCATCATGGGGCCCACTTGAGTATTTCCAAGTGTATCCAGTGGGGGGCCCACCAGAATATTTCCAAGGGGAGGGATTGTGGGACCCACCTTAATATTTCCAAGGGGATGCCCCTCGGACCCACCTCAGTATTTCCAAGGGCAGTTTACGTGGGCCCCACCCCAGGCTAGCGAAAGTTGGTTAACAACGGAGTAGCCACAACCCCGTTAGATCTCCCAACAATTCGTCAAGAGGGTTTCACAAGTTGGTTACGTAAAAAGGTAATCAATTCTCGTGATGAAGGCGATTACTACATACGAATGGTGGGAAGCATGTCTAGTAAAGAACCTTACTTCTACGAGGAGTGCGAAGTCAACGGATATCGATTTCACACACAAAAGTATGGGCAAACCATGTCATCTAAAAGTAGTGGGGTTTACATTAAAGGAGAGTGGGACGCAAACAACACACAAATTGATTACTATGGAATTCTCCAAGAAATTATTGAGCTACAATATGATGCCCATACGGTACTTCTCTTTAGGTGTGATTGGTTTGATATAATAAACGGTATCAATGTGGACCGCAAACATGATATAGTTGAGGTTAAGCATACTTCTCGCCTTACAAATTACGAGCCTTTTGTATTAGCGGCTCAAGCAACACAAGTATGATACCTACCTTATCCATCGCAAAAGGCCGAAAGACGCCAATGGTGGGTGGCAATGAAAACAAGCCCGAAGTCGAGATTTCGTTCCGAAAGAGATGATACAAACATCGAATTTTATCAAGATGAAAGACCGGATAATCCAATTGAACCAACAATTGGAGAAGACATTGATTGGGATGGTATGCTCATTCGAGAACACGAGTTCGAGGTAGTGACCGATACGATGAACCTTCCATCAACATCAACATCAAATGAACCACCGAGTTTGACGAGGGATGAAAACAACATGGAGGAGGGCGAGAATGAGGATGACATAGAGCAAGAGGATGACATGGACCAATATGATGAAGAAGATGGCTTACAATCCGATGATTCCAATGAAGAGTATTAGTTATTTGGTAAATCAACATACATAGTCATTAGTTTTTTCATTTCAATTTACTATACATTTTACTAATCCGGCTTGCTTCATTTTAGTCAAATGCCTCTATAACATTGTTCTCTCTCTCTTTCTTTTGTAACAGGTATCACCTTAATTTTGTGTTGCTTGCATTCAAAGAGAGATTATGTATTGCTTGTATTTGTCACCTTAATTGTGTATCTAAATTAAATAGAAATATGTCTTGTTATTGGTAAGGACCTAAATTTTATGTTTTCAATTGTATGAAGTTTCATTTAAAATATGTCAATTAGATATTGGTTGCTTACTGCTGTGATTTTCTTTTGTTGAAAATTTAAAGGAGCATCTCAAATAAACAAAAACACATCTGTTTCCAGGAACTAAGTTTTTCCAACGGTAGTCTCATGGAAAAAGTGTCTAACTATAAAATAATATAATTGAATCAATAAAATATTTCCAAGGGCATTGTGTTTAGCATTTCCATGAGCCTCCCTATAAAATAATATAAACAGACATACCAAAATATTTCCAAGAGCAACGTACTCCACCATTTCCATGAGTCTCACAATAAAATAATATTAACAGACATAACAAAACATTTCCATGAGTAATCTCATGGAAATAATCTGTCTCACAGCTTCCACATTATTTCCATGCGCTGGAGGCTAGGTATTTCCAAGAGCTGTCAATAAAATATAGTATTCTGTCTGCAAAAGTTTTTCCAAGGGTGGATAATAGCCATTTCCAAGGGGAGACAATGTGCATTTCCATGCGCTGATATTTTCATGAGAATACCATTGGAAATAGCTGATGTGATAGCAAACCCGATTTTATTTCCAAGGGCCCTTCCTTCTCTTAGAAATAGAGTATGCTCCCCTTGCAAAAAGTTAAAATTCTAGTAGTGGTCATGTCATGCCGCAATGTTATTTCTAATTTAATTCACAATCGGCCAAAATATGGCCGGGTGTGCACAACTCGAATATTGCCATGACATGGCTTGATAAGATGTGTTTTGACAAACTTTACCTGTATTTAGATGTGGCGGACTAATTTTTAAATTTCCTTTTCTAAATCTTGCTAAGAAATAATTAAAAAAATAAGCAATAGTGGATGAAAATTATGAAAAATGTTTAGAAAATAAATAATAAATTTCAGTTTCTTTTTTGTAAGTTCCAATTTTTTCTATTTTTATATTTTGGATGTGTCACTTTTGACCAATGAATATAACGCCTTTTTTAAAATGAGCAACGATTCTGCTTTTTAATTGAGATCGACTTTTTAAAACTGAACCGTGTCATAGCGTGTCTAATGCTTGTCACCAAAGGATGATGTCCCTCAATAATTAATTGTATAAAGGATGACACAGCTTAAGGGTGTTTATGGGCTCGGTTCGTTCAAACCGAATTAAAATAGGCAAATTAAATTTTTAATTGGTGTACAAAAATTAAACCGAGCTGAACCAAATTAAATAAAATGAGAACCAAATAAAAATCAACTAAACCAACCGAAGTAAATTTCAATTTGTTTGGTTGAACTGAAATAGGATATTAATTAATCATAAAAATAAACATTTGTTTTGTTAATTTATTGAATTTTTTTAAAGATAAATTTAAAAGTTTTGTTTGGTTCAATTTCACCGGTTTAAAACCAAACCAAGTAATATACATTATGTCATAATTTTTGAATTTTATTAGATGTTTGGTTCGGACAGGGGATGAGTTTAAAATTTTTGATCGGTTCAGTCTAGCTAGTTTTAAAATCTCAAAACCGAACCGATCCATTTAACCAGAAAAACTGAACCGTTTAAGTCGAACTCTCTCGGTTTGGTTTAAGACCAATTAAACCGGATTGGATGAATAACCCTAGACACAAGTCAAATTGATACTAGTGCTTCTAACATGAAAGAAAAAATCAACCTTGAGTCTAGTGGCAAAATACAAAACTTTGTGTGGAGCTCTTTATGGACATTATATAGAAGGGTGAAATTTATGTAGATCCCTTAAAAACTAGGAATTTACGTATTCCTCCCTCTAAAATTATTAATATCATATTTACCTATTTTATTGTGTTTTCTATTAAAACTCATTTTTAAATTAATGAAGTATCCATTTTACCATTCATTTAAAAATAAAAACTAATAGCATGTTTCATAAAAATGCTAGTCTTCTAATTGGTTCGTTTCCGAGAGAAAATGGGTCATTTTTGTACTTCTGACACTTACACGAGCATAAACCTAAAATGTCACTGTGTAAGCATCAGAAGTAGATAAATGAACTATTTTTCCCTCGAAAATATTCTGTATTGTTGTTTTGAATGAGAACATAGAATTTTGGAGAAATTAATTAATGAATTTTTTTAAGCAAATTAAGATCTCTCAGAAATTCTACATTATTCGGGTTAATTGTAAGATTTTCTTGTTCTTGTTAGAAAAAAACTTGGTTGATGAAGAAAACAGAGTAGTAGTTTAAATGAGATAATGGAGGCACCATTTTCTTTTTTTCGATTGTCTAATGGAGAAGGACAAAATATTTCATTAATACCATCAACGACTTGTTGCCATGCAAATATTCCTTGAATAATTGCAATCATAGAGCACCATTTTTAATGCAGTTGAAATCAATTTGATTAGTACTCATATATTTGATAAATACAATTATCTTGAAGTTCTTTACCAATAAATACAACTTCAAATTTGTTGATTGATAAAATTAGTTATTATAGCAAATTCAGACAAATTTGTTCTTAACAATTGTATTTAAGAAAATGAAAATAAATATTCTTATATTTGATTGCATGTACGATTGCATTTAATGAACAATTGTTGCAACTTGAATTGAATTTCTAAATTTATCGCTATTTGGGGAATAAGTAAAAGCTATTTGGGGTAGCATTATTGATGCCTATCTCCATTGCTATTATTGAGCCAATTATAAGTCGATGTCGACTAATTAATCAAGATTTCCATGTACAGCTTTCTTCCAATTCTCTTTTCATAATTATCCTGCAGTGACAATTTTATTTCGAAAAAAAATAAAAATATAAAGGATGCACAACAAATCAAAATTTAACTGGTGCTGCTGATTCTCAATTAACCTAAAAGCATTCATTATTATTTGGTTAAGAAACTTTTACATGATAAAAGTTGACCTTTAATTTACTGTAGTGCAACAAATATTAACTTCTCATTCTTAATTTAATTTAATTGAATAAAGCTGAATTTTAGTTACGTATTCTTTTTTCCTACCTATTTGTTTGTTTTACTTGTCTATCTCTTTCTCTGAAAAGATATCAGAACACTACAGTTGAAAAGCAAGAATAATTGAAGTACTAATATTTATAAATTATGAATTGAGTTTGTTTGATTTTATTTTTAATTATTTATCAGAATAAATGGAAGAAATATTCGCTACTGTTGTTTGTCAATGAGAATGTAGAATTTATAGAACATAATTAATTCAAAATTGTAAGCAAATTATGATCTCTTCGAAATGCTACATTAGTGTTAGTTTCAAGATTTTATTTTTCTTGTTTAATAAAAACTTAGTTCAAGTAGTAAACAGAGACGAGTAGTTTAAACAGAGACTATCAACATTCGTTGTTGCCTTGCAAATATTCCTTGAATAATTTGGATTATAGTAAACAGTCCTTGTTGCCTTGCAAAGAGGTAATGAGGATGTCACCATAATTGATTGTTGAATGTCAAATGTCATGTCGAAGAGCACAATTTTAAATGCTGTTGAAATTAATTTCATTAGTACTACTATGGATGCCAAATCCATGTATATTTGATCGATATAATTCTTTGCCAATAAATGTCACTTCAAATTGGTTGATTGATATTGTTAGGTATTATAGCAAATTCTGACAAATATGTTCTTAACAATTGAATGTATATTCTTAACATGTGTATAGCAGTACATGATCTGGGATAATATAATAGCACATCATTTGGGATAATTTGTCATGTGAAATGTCACAAATTGGCAGTTCAATTTTAATTTATTAAACCTTGATATTTAAGCAAATTAATTTCAGAAAAAATGAAAAAAAGACAGACACGACTAACCTAAATACCGGCACAACATGCCTAAACACGCTTTATTAAACCATGTCGTGCCGATACCCATTTGGTGCCCTTGGCTGGCTCTGTACAGCAACACACGCGTGTTCGCCGAAACACGCCTAAACACAGTTCGTCGAAACACGACATTGTTTATCGATATGTTTTAAATTTTCGATGTGTTGACATGACACAACACGTGTTCCAGATATGCCAATATACAGCCCAACACGTTAGAATTTCGCTTGTCTAGTCGTGTGGCCATCAGACCACTTCGATCTGCATTAATGTATATGTAAATGGAAGGGATCGACTCAGGATTCTTAATACCAAAACTAAATTCGTATCTATGTTTTAATATGTAACGATATGTATACAAATGTTAATGAATGTCAAAATCTCAAAATCAAATATATGTTTTCAACGGTCAACACTTCGGACGGAGTGATTAAACCAAGCAATTTGTAAGAAACGATGAAGATTACTAATTAATGTAAATTTTAGATGAGGACGTAAATATAAAATCATTTAAAGCTCGTCACCTCTAGTAAAAACCACATGGAGGCATGCAAGTTGCTCCAAGTGAATTATGAAAAACTAGTAATGTGCCTGTGCGTTGCAACGAAAATATATTATAAAATTGAATATGATATGAAGATATCTTTTTGTTTGACATTTACACAAAAATAAGAAAAAATATTAAATGAAAATAAAAGGCATACACGAAAAAAACAGAAATTCAAATAATAAATAACAATAAAAAAGCAACAAATAAAAAAAATAGATCAAATATAACATGAAAAAAGTTCTTGAAGTATCATTGCCAGTGTGATCCTCTTTGATATAGTACAACATTTATGAAAATGAACAAACAAATATGAAAAATATATTAATTAAAAAATAAAAAATAAACAATATTTATGAAAATGTACACATTAAAACAGCGAGCATAGAGTATATTCTCACTTTTAACCAACCAAAGAATAGCAGCCTCTGTCTTTAAAAAAAATATGCCAAAGAATTATATTGTTGGAATATTACTCAAATCATATAATAACTAAAGAGCACAATAATTCGACAAAAAGTTGATAATCTTCATTTAAAATAATAAACGAATTTAGTTAACCTGCTATAAAAAATAATTAATTAAGCTGCATTTTTTCTGAGCTAGAAGGTTAATATTTTCTATACCCTCTTAACTAATTATAAAAAGATACAATATTTCCTATATCATCTTATATTTATGAACACTCTACTATATGCATGTTTCATAAAATTATATATATTTTTTCTTGAAAATTTTCATTCTCTGTATAATATTTTTAGAACTTGCAGGTTCAATGAATCCATTTATTTCATAAGATATGCTATAAATGCATGAATAAGAGAAAATGAGTAAATAAGGAAATAATTTAATTACATGAATCAAAAATAGATTTAAGGAGGAATAAGGAAACATATCACTTGAGATTCATTTTTAATTGTGACAAACTATATAACAGTATGTGTGGCGAGTATATTTTTAACTAAATTTAAACTTCTACACATAAAATAGATATATTTAATCAAAAGAAGACAGATTATGTGATTGGAGGGCTGATATTAAATCTGAAAATTCATTTTTTAATCTTAGCCGTTGCCGGATCAGGACAACTACGTGCATTATATAAGAATGAAGATATTTGTAAGTACCTAAAAAAGATCATTGATTGAACTGGTTGACTCACTGCTCTGACCATTGAATTGTTGGCTCAAAAATTTACCAGATGGTCGATATCTAATCCGATTCTGAAAACATTTGGGAATATAACAAAACTGGTAACCCTCTCTCTCGCTGTATCGATATTGTTGTTACTTACCTTAATTCTGTTTATACTGGTTACTCCTAGAACAATATAAATAGCAATGCCTAATTACCAACACAAAAGTATTAAAGCAATAAACAAGGCTCAACAGATCAACTGCATTCTCCACAACTAAGACTATTTTTCTTTTTCAATGCAGGTTGCAGTTTTACCGATGAGTTTATGTTTGTATAAGTGAGAGATAAAAATTTACAGTAGTTCGGAAATTATGACAGTTACGTGCCATATATATTTAGATGCAATTTTAATCACTTTGGAGGTAGATATTCACTGAAAAGATAATTTTGTTCTTAAGATAATGTGAACATTGTTGTAAGTTGAGCTAATATTATTTCTCTTTCTCTCTGTTTTTTTTTTTAATAGTTGAACATGGCGAGGCCTTGGTGAACAGTGCGAATTCATATCACCTAAGGTAACCGAATATTTTTGTTTAGATCCCGACAATCCAATCAGAATTCGCACGATATTAAGGGTCTGCTCCAGAGGGGGGGAATTAAGCCAAGTGGTAAAAAAAAATGATGAAAAATAAGAGCATTAAAATTAACTTATAATGTTCAATATTTTGGAGAAAGAGGAGATAACACAATTGGTTAGGAAAAAAGCCCTAACACTGCTTGTTATCCAAACATCGAGAATTTGATTTCTTCACACGAATTCGCAGCTTCTGTGAATATTTTAAAAAAGAAATGTTCAATTTTTTTACCGCTTGATATTATACTAAATACATTTCAAAATTTACAAACTTTTCAGGTAAACGCATCACTCATCAAGTAGAATGCAACTCCTAGAAGTGATATAAATTAATCAAGCTCATAAATTGAACAAATAAAATGAAGTAGATAGTATATCATTGATAAAATTTAAGAAGTCCAGCTTTGTTTCTCTAAAGCTACTCTGTTTTCTACCTCCATTGTACTTTAATTTGTGAAATAAATATCACAGACCTAATGTCTCAGCTAATTATGTCTTTAAAGCGTACCACATATCTCCCTAACAGAAAAACCGAAAACCAACTAAGGTGCAAAAATTGGAAAGTTGAAGCCAGTATAGTTCCAACCCATAGTTCTCCCCTGTTTCGTTAGATTGTCAGCCAAACCGTTTTTGCTTGAGTTGCTTCCAAATATTTAAGATGTCCTTATATTCCCTTCAGTGTGTGGAAAATAAAAGTGTGTGGAAGAGATGGTGAGTTGGTCCATGATGCCGGAGGAGTTGCAGTACTTCCAGGGGGATGGTTATCAGGTAGTGGATTAACAGACAAAGAGAAGCACGGGAGAAGTGCAACAAAGGCAAAGTTAGAAGTCAAAGCAATTTTAGGTAGCATTATTGATTTGCTTGTGTAGCAATAGAGATGGTATTGCCCATATTTTGGATAACTTCTATTGCTATTTTGGACCGTTCATTAACGATGCCTTTTGAACCGTTCATTAGCAATAATTGCCCAATTGGACCATTCGATAGCAATAATTAATTGACTCATTAATCATCCGATTGATTGATTATATGAATTAATATAATTCTCTTTTCTAGATTAACTATAAAATAATAAGGTGCTTGATGTTCTGCTTTCTTATCAAATCTTGAGATTTAAGGTGAACAAGAAGAGCAATTTTCTTATAATTCATATAATCAATCAATCGGATGATTAATGAGTCAATTAATTATTGCTATCGAATGGTCCAATTGGGCAATTATTGCTAATGAACGGTTCAAAAGGCATCGTTAATGAACGGTCCAAAATAGCAATAGAAGTTATCCAAAATATGGGCAATACCATCTCTATTGCTACACAAGCAAATCAATAATGCTACCTAAAATTGCTTTGACTTCTAACTTTGCCTTTGTTGCACTTCTCCCGTGCTTCTCTTTGTCTGTTAATCCACTACCTGATAACCATCCCCCTGGAAGTACTGCAACTCCTCCGGCATCATGGACCAACTCACCATCTCTTCCACACACTTTTATTTTCCACACACTGAAGGGAATATAAGGACATCTTAAATATTTGGAAGCAACTCAAGCAAAAACGGTTTGGCTGACAATCTAACGAAACAGGGGAGAACTATGGGTTGGAACTATACTGGCTTCAACTTTCCAATTTTTGCACCTTAGTTGGTTTTCGGTTTTTCTGTTAGGGAGATATGTGGTACGCTTTAAAGACATAATTAGCTGAGACATTAGGTCTGTGATATTTATTTCACAAATTAAAGTACAATGGAGGTAGAAAACAGAGTAGCTTTAGAGAAACAAAGCTGGACTTCTTAAATTTTATCAATGATATACTATCTACTTCATTTTATTTGTTCAATTTATGAGCTTGATTAATTTATATCACTTCTAGGAGTTGCATTCTACTTGATGAGTGATGCGTTTACCTGAAAAGTTTGTAAATTTTGAAATGTATTTAGTATAATATCAAGCGGTAAAAAAATTGAACATTTCTTTTTTAAAATATTCACAGAAGCTGCGAATTCGTGTGAAGAAATCAAATTCTCGATGTTTGGATAACAAGCAGTGTTAGGGCTTTTTTCCTAACCAATTGTGTTATCTCCTCTTTCTCCAAAATATTGAACATTATAAGTTAATTTTAATGCTCTTATTTTTCATCATTTTTTTTTACCACTTGGCTTAATTCCCCCCCTCTGGAGCAGACCCTTAATATCGTGCGAATTCTGATTGGATTGTCGGGATCTAAACAAAAATATTCGGTTACCTTAGGTGATATGAATTCGCACTGTTCACCAAGGCCTCGCCATGTTCAACTATTAAAAAAAAAAACAGAGAGAAAGAGAAATAATATTAGCTCAACTTACAACAATGTTCACATTATCTTAAGAACAAAATTATCTTTTCAGTGAATATCTACCTCCAAAGTGATTAAAATTGCATCTAAATATATATGGCACGTAACTGTCATAATTTCCGAACTACTGTAAATTTTTATCTCTCACTTATACAAACATAAACTCATCGGTAAAACTGCAACCTGCATTGAAAAAGAAAAATAGTCTTAGTTGTGGAGAATGCAGTTGATCTGTTGAGCCTTGTTTATTGCTTTAATACTTTTGTGTTGGTAATTAGGCATTGCTATTTATATTGTTCTAGGAGTAACCAGTATAAACAGAATTAAGGTAAGTAACAACAATATCGATACAGCGAGAGAGAGGGTTACCAGTTTTGTTATATTCCCAAATGTTTTCAGAATCGGATTAGATATCGACCATCTGGTAAATTTTTGAGCCAACAATTCAATGGTCAGAGCAGTGAGTCAACCAGTTCAATCAATGATCTTTTTTAGGTACTTACAAATATCTTCATTCTTATATAATGCACGTAGTTGTCCTGATCCGGCAACGGCTAAGATTAAAAAATGAATTTTCAGATTTAATATCAGCCCTCCAATCACATAATCTGTCTTCTTTTGATTAAATATATCTATTTTATGTGTAGAAGTTTAAATTTAGTTAAAAATATACTCGCCACACATACTGTTATATAGTTTGTCACAATTAAAAATGAATCTCAAGTGATATGTTTCCTTATTCCTCCTTAAATCTATTTTTGATTCATGTAATTAAATTATTTCCTTATTTACTCATTTTCTCTTATTCATGCATTTATAGCATATCTTATGAAATAAATGGATTCATTGAACCTGCAAGTTCTAAAAATATTATACAGAGAATGAAAATTTTCAAGAAAAAATATATATAATTTTATGAAACATGCATATAGTAGAGTGTTCATAAATATAAGATGATATAGGAAATATTGTATCTTTTTATAATTAGTTAAGAGGGTATAGAAAATATTAACCTTCTAGCTCAGAAAAAATGCAGCTTAATTAATTATTTTTTATAGCAGGTTAACTAAATTCGTTTATTATTTTAAATGAAGATTATCAACTTTTTGTCGAATTATTGTGCTCTTTAGTTATTATATGATTTGAGTAATATTCCAACAATATAATTCTTTGGCATATTTTTTTTAAAGACAGAGGCTGCTATTCTTTGGTTGGTTAAAAGTGAGAATATACTCTATGCTCGCTGTTTTAATGTGTACATTTTCATAAATATTGTTTATTTTTTATTTTTTAATTAATATATTTTTCATATTTGTTTGTTCATTTTCATAAATGTTGTACTATATCAAAGAGGATCACACTGGCAATGATACTTCAAGAACTTTTTTCATGTTATATTTGATCTATTTTTTTTATTTGTTGCTTTTTTATTGTTATTTATTATTTGAATTTCTGTTTTTTTCGTGTATGCCTTTTATTTTCATTTAATATTTTTTCTTATTTTTGTGTAAATGTCAAACAAAAAGATATCTTCATATCATATTCAATTTTATAATATATTTTCGTTGCAACGCACAGGCACATTACTAGTTTTTCATAATTCACTTGGAGCAACTTGCATGCCTCCATGTGGTTTTTACTAGAGGTGACGAGCTTTAAATGATTTTATATTTACGTCCTCATCTAAAATTTACATTAATTAGTAATCTTCATCGTTTCTTACAAATTGCTTGGTTTAATCACTCCGTCCGAAGTGTTGACCGTTGAAAACATATATTTGATTTTGAGATTTTGACATTCATTAACATTTGTATACATATCGTTACATATTAAAACATAGATACGAATTTAGTTTTGGTATTAAGAATCCTGAGTCGATCCCTTCCATTTACATATACATTAATGCAGATCGAAGTGGTCTGATGGCCACACGACTAGACAAGCGAAATTCTAACGTGTTGGGCTGTATATTGGCATATCTGGAACACGTGTTGTGTCATGTCAACACATCGAAAATTTAAAACATATCGATAAACAATGTCGTGTTTCGACGAACTGTGTTTAGGCGTGTTTCGGCGAACACGCGTGTGTTGCTGTACAGAGCCAGCCAAGGGCACCAAATGGGTATCGGCACGACATGGTTTAATAAAGCGTGTTTAGGCATGTTGTGCCGGTATTTAGGTTAGTCGTGTCTGTCTTTTTTTCATTTTTTCTGAAATTAATTTGCTTAAATATCAAGGTTTAATAAATTAAAATTGAACTGCCAATTTGTGACATTTCACATGACAAATTATCCCAAATGATGTGCTATTATATTATCCCAGATCATGTACTGCTATACACATGTTAAGAATATACATTCAATTGTTAAGAACATATTTGTCAGAATTTGCTATAATACCTAACAATATCAATCAACCAATTTGAAGTGACATTTATTGGCAAAGAATTATATCGATCAAATATACATGGATTTTGCATCCATAGTAGTACTAATGAAATTAATTTTAGAGCCACTTCAATTATTCACAACGTATTAAATACGTAACTAAAATTAAGCATTATTCATTTCAATTCAATTAAGTGTGAATAATTGAAGTGGCTCTAAAATGAATTGAGGTAGTTTCATTGTATTTTTTTTTTATCAGAATTTAGAATTTTAGAGGAATTAATTAATTTGAAAAATCATAAGCAAATTAAGATCTCTCTGAAATTCTACATTATGGTTATATTTCAGATTTTTTTTTTATTTGTTTGAAAAAACAAAAACTTAGTTCATGTAGAAAACAGAGACTAGTAGTTTAAACACATACTGTGAACAGGTGCTGTTGCCTTGCAAATATTCCTTTAATATTTTGGACTGTATTAAACATTCGCTGTTGCCTTGCAAAGTGATAATGAGGATGTCACTATCATGGATTTTTCAATGTCAAATGTCATATCATAGAGCAAAATTTTAAATGCTATTGAAATTAATTTCATTAATACTATTCATGCATTTTTGATAAATACAATTCTTTTTGATAATTCTTAGCCAATAAATGCAACTTCAAATTGGTTGATTAATATTGCAAGTTATTATAGCAAATTTTGACAGATATGTTCTTAACAAGTGTATAGCAGTACGTGAATGTATATGAAAGAATTATCAGTTCAATTTTCTTTTATTAAACCATCATTTTGTTAAAAATAACAGCTAGTTACAATTTTTGAGTTATAACGGCTAGTTGTAGGAAATAGTGACTTGTAATTAATAGGCTAGGAGATAGTGGTTAGTGGTTGGTAGTTGGTAGTTGTAACTAATAGTATAAGAATATAGTTTTTAAGTTCTATAAGAGACAAATGTAAAGATGAAAATAAGATTGCAATATAATTTATTTTCTTAAATATCTTCTCTTTTCATGTTACAAGAAGTAACATGGTATCAGAGCCATAGATCTGAACTTCTGTGCAAGTGCCACCCAAACTAGCAAAACTAGTCGGTACCAACGAAGAAGAAAAAAAGAGAGTCAAGAGCCAAAGAGCCAAAGAAATCCTCTCTCAGCACGTACCAGATATCTGGTAAATTTTTCTCTGGTATCTGATATGTAGTGAAGACCATCTTTTATAAATATGGATAAATGGTGTATTCGAATTCCATATATATATTTCTAATGACTATGGGCCTTTTCATTATTTATTGATCTCTTGGGGGTAAATTGATACCCATTCATAATTTATTCGTACATGTATCACAACTGGTACAAAAATTGAGATGATTGGTGCAAATTATTGTACTGAGTGATGTAAGACAAAACTCTGAGAAAGACACCTTTGCCCTTTCGCATTTTCATTTCATTAGTTATAGTAAGTTATTGAATTTTTTTTTATCTACTGAACTACCTTTCTCTTTCAAAATTTGGACTGAGCATGTAAAATATTTCAGCAATTTTATTCGATTCTAAAAGAAGCCAATAAAGATATAATGAATGAATGCTATATACAGTGTTTTACATCATATTTATAGTTTTTAGTTATCCCCAATTAAATAAAAAAAGAAATGTTTGCGGAATCTGTTCAACAATTTGATAAGAGCTACAGATATTTTTTTGTGAACCAAATTCATAACAAAATCCATCATCTATTCTTCTCTGCTCGCGTTGTAATGAAGGATGCTGATACCAGTATTTAGGACTTTTGGTACACTGGTTACTGGTACAACAATGTAGAAAGCAATGCCCAATTCACCATCTCAAAAGCATTACAGCAGTAAGCAATTCACAACTAAGACTATTTGCATTTTCAATTCAGGTTCCAGTTTTAGAGATGACCAGATTACTGAATAACTAAATTACTAAAAGTGTGAATCACTGGATTACTGAATAACTGAAATGGGCTTTGTCTTTTTTCAAAAAAGGAAACAGCTATATACCAACACATGAAAATGGCGATTTTCTGGCAGGAAATAACAGCACCCAAGATTTTATTTTTCTGGACAATAAAACAAATTGACAGAACAATAGATTAACCTTCAAACAAACATGCATAAAATCACATATAAATAACAATAGTTATACCTTCAAACATACATGCATAAAAGGAGCTATACATTACAATAATAATACCTTCAAATATACATGCATAAAATCACCTATACACTACAATAGTAATACCTTCAAACATACAAGCATAAAATAACCCATACATTACAATAGTATTACCTTCAAACTTACATGCATAAAATAGAATCTTATAATTAAATACTAAGTACTGATGCACACTTCGCACCAATGCAATTCAAATATTGCTACAAGAACTCTTTCAGCTTAGAGTCTGAATGCATAGAAAAGGATCATGGAATTTCATCAAGGACCAGACAACACTGAAATTGGAAGGGGAGATGACTGATCCACTGTGCTAGGTATACTTGCAATCATTGGAATTGAAGAAACAAAATTATAATCCAATGATGTTTCAACCTCCATTGATCCTTCTAAAACCTTAACCACTATTAATATTGAAGGTCTTCGGTTACTATCCCATTGCAAGCACCACATTGCAAGCTCCATCACATTCACAATTTCTTTTTTGTATAATTCGATATCACCAAGATCTTTGTCAATCAAATCTGATAATCCATTGTTCTTAGATTTTTCTTCTAATAGTTTAATCAGATGGCGATTCTATTCGGTTTGGGAATCATCAAGGTTTCTTCTTCCAGATAGAATGTCCATTACCACCACGCCAAAACTGTAAACATCAACCTTCTCAGTGACCATTTCTGTCAGCCATTCAGGTGCTAAATATCCAGGAGTGCCCCGCATTTTAGTCATTACTCTGCTAATGTCCCTATCGATAAGCTTGGATAACCCAAAGTCTGAAACTTTAGCATTAAAATTTTCATCTAAAAGAATATTTTCTGGCTTGATATCAAAATGCACAATTTTTTGCCTGCATTCCTCATGGAGATAACACAAACCTTTGGCTATGTCGGTGATAATTTTGAACCTGATGGGCCAATCCAAGGGAACTCTCCCATATCTGCAGTAGATCCACTGATCCAAGGACCCGTTACACATGTACTCATAAACTAAAAGCCTATTCAACTTGTCAGCACAAAAACCGATCATCCTCACCAGATTGATGTGATGGATACTGCCAATAGTCTCGATCTCAGCCAAGAAATCCTTCTTTCCACGTCCGACATTATCCAAACGCTTCACAGCTATTCTCTCATCACCCCATCTTCCTTCAAACACAGTACCAAATCCACCTTTTCCGAGTATTTTGACGAAATTTTCAGTGGCCACGCGTAGCTCTTCGAATGTGAACCTGGTTGGCATCCCTGGTAATTGTTCGATCATATCCTCATCTTGCTCTTCTTCACGTCTTCTTAAACACACTATGTAAATACTAGTCACAGTGAGCATAAGGAACAGAGTTGCAAATGTGGTACCCAGTATTACTCCTAGCCCAACTTTGGAACTAGAATCTTGCACCTTAATATATATAAAAGGCTGGTAGTCCGAATCAATATATATAGATGGCTTTGAGTACGCAAAGGAAAAAACCTCTGGTAGTGTTAGACAAGTGCTATCTGATGACCAAAACAGAGCAGCTTTACAATTACAATATCCAAGGCATGCAATTTTGCAAGTCTCTTTATCAGTTGTGTTAAATGCACCATTGTTGTTAATAGTCTTGAAATAGGAAACATTGTTAAGTTCTAACATAAGG
Source organism: Carex divulsa (assembly GCA_964058895.1). Classification (NCBI taxonomy): domain Eukaryota; kingdom Viridiplantae; phylum Streptophyta; class Magnoliopsida; order Poales; family Cyperaceae; genus Carex; species Carex divulsa. The sequence continues at coordinate 19,143 of CAXKVK010000006.1, forward strand.
TGATTCTTTACATGACAAGTTATATTAGTATTGTAGAGCAGCCAAGCTCTAGTTGCATGTTATCAACCGGCTTGAAATACTTTCCCAAGGTTCCTGCAGGGCAGGTGCATTGCCCATTATTGCAAATTCCATAGGGCCCACAGAATGTTGGGTAATCACAGTTATCCATATTGAATAAATCACCCACCGTTTTCCATTCTTGATAGTGGTTATCATAGTCATAAAGTCTTAAGTGTCCATCAGATTCTAATCTCATGTACTGTATTAAGTTAGCAGGCGGAAATGTAAAAATATTTGTGCCATTATCATTATTTGATAACATGGAGAACATAATCAGGCTGCCATTCATTAACTTTATGAAAGTAGACTTGTCCACTGTTCCTTTTGACATGTTATAGTATACATTGAAGTAGTGAAATCTATCATAATACACCAGTGGGGGATTTGAATTGACCAATCCAAACAAGTTACCATATCCCAAATCGCTAGGAAAATAGGGAACGAGGGTGACATAAAACTGGCTTTCAGCCAAAACGGGGCTAGAAGAATTGGCAATGAGCCTCATGCCTCCTTCCAATGTTTGCCCCATTACTAGACAATCAGTTGGGTGGTCAAAAGATTGCCATATTGTTGAATTATTAATATCGAAGAGCACTAGATTACCAGCTTCCGTGATGTTAATACCGGCAACGGATTGATTCCCCACGCTAGTGGACCAAACTAGGCCACCATCACTGTCACGAAGGGTTAGACCGTCTTTAGATGTCAGTTGAATTGTAGCACTGTCACTGACAGGGCGGGCTCGATTTGCTGACCAAATCACTTGTGGACGGTCATCGTACGAATACCAAAAAAAATCCCCATTATAATTGTAATATGTATTTACGATGTATATGGAGAGAAAAAAGCTCTTACAGGGTGGGAAGCAGTAAAACCCAGTAGCAAATGACAAGCCAGGAGCTGTGTTTTGCCTGATGAGGAGGGAACGGACATTTTCACCACTACCGAAAGTAAAAGCCAGTGGGATAGATGGTGAGTTGGTCCATGATGCCGGAGCAATTGCAGTGGGATACATAAAAGGTTGTGGATTAACAGAGTAAGAGAAACACAGGAGAAGAGCAACGAAGGCAACAAGGGAAGAAGTAAAAGCCATTTGAGGTAGCCTAATTGGTTTGGTTCTGCAGCAATAGAAATGGTAGTGCCCATATCCAATTCCACAAGCTCTATTGCTATTTTGGACCGTTCAAGAACGATGCCTTTTGGACCTTTCAATTATGCTATTATATATTTTTTCTGATTTTAAGATTGATGCCTATTCCCATTGCTATTACTGAGCCAATTATAAGCCGATAACAATAGTTCATTGATTCATTAATTATTCATCCGAGGAAATTAAAAATATTAATGGTTCGGATACTAAACGGAGCATCAAGCAAATCAAGGTTTCCATTGCGTTCTCCATTTCTCTTTTATTATTCGGTGACAATTTTATTTAAAATAATAGGCCCCCAAAAAGGGCACAAGTGCATCTCAATTCAGAGGGTTACTTTGAAGTGAGAGTTAATTCGGACCACATGGGCAATTTAGCAAATGGATGTGGGTTCAAAGCGGATGAGGTTCAAGCTCTAGTAGATGTTGACAATACCAAGCGAATTGAAGCACAGAAATGCAAGGAGAAGGAGAAGGCTGATGCTGAAGCAAACATTGAGCAGCAATTTGACTCTGAAATGGAAGAAGCAATGTCACGTTTTGAACTAGACACTTCTGATGAGGAAGCTCTAGTACGGTTTGAGGAGGAAGAGACCCAACCGTCTGACGATAACTAATTTTTAGTTTCTTTGTTGCTTATTTTTTTGAGGTCTATTTTTCCAGTTTTTAATGAGTACCGAAATTAAAAAATTCAAGGTTTTGTCGTGGAATTGTAGGGGTTTAGGGGATTTGAACAAATGCAAGGTTGTATGTGATGTAATAAGGAAATCCCGTTGTGATGTTTGCATGTTGCAAGAGACAAAATGGAATGAACTAGATTTTAACATTTACTCGAGGGTGCTGCCAACTTTTTTTGAAAGATACTGTGTGGCAATTGGTGCTATAAATAGTTCGGGGGGTTGTTTAATTTCTTGGAAGTGGAATTATGAACTACTTACTTCTTGGTCTACTCCACACACATGTTCGGCCTTGCTTAGACAAGCTCAAACAGGAGGTAGAATCTTGTTTACTAATTTTTATGGGCCAACTGATGACTTGAGTAAACCGGCTTTTTTGGATGAGATTAAAGGGATCTCTCAAATGGTGCAAGGACCGTGGGTGTTGGGAGGAGATTTTAATATGGTGCGTTGGTTGGTTGATAGGTCTAGAGACATGCGTGGTCTCTCACTCATGTCCTCTTTTAATGATTTGATTAGGGACATTCAAGTTGTGGATGTGCATTTAAAAAATAGGATTTTCACTTACTCAAGCAAAAGGCCGCAACCCTCTTTATCCAAGCTAGATAGGATCTTCATATCAACAGAAATAGGCACCATTTTCCCTTTAATTTCGTTGGAGGCTCTTGAAATGACAGTTTCAGATCATTCGCCCCTGTTGTTATCTTGTTCTAATCCACAACCATCAAGGAGGCCTTGTCGGTTAGAGCTTTTTTGGCTTAAGAACCCAACCAGCAGAGAGATGATCAAGCAAATCTGGAATTCATCTCAACATAATGGGCAAGCACCGATTACAGCTTTTCAAGCTAAGGTAATTCAAACTCATGTTAATTTGCGTGAATGGCATTGTCAGAATTTTTCAGAATTGGAAAAACAGTTGAGGTTTTGCAAAGAAACAATCCTGTTTTTTGACCGAATAGAAGAAAGAAGGAATTTAGAAGAGTATGAGTTTCGGTTTAGGCTTATGGTTCGCGAAAGGGCTTTCAAACTAGCTTGTATTTCAGAAGATCGATGGAAACAAAGATCACGCTGTAATTGGCTAACAAATGGTGATAGAAATACTCGATTTTTCCATGCTTTTGCCTCATCTAGAAAGTATAGAAATCAGGTGCTCAAACTGGCCCATGGGGGAGCCGAAATTTCAGAGGCAAAACAGATCTGTTGTGCTTTTAGAGATCATATGGTGGGGTTACTTGGTACTGAAGTTGATACTTTAACTTTTCAACCAACAGCTCTATATCATACTGATACTGATTTGGATGGTTTAGATGGATATTTTACAGAAATTGAGATTTTGTATGCTATCAAACAATTAGCTAGAAATATGGCCTCAGGGCCGGATGGCATTCCAAATGAGTTTGTGCAAACTTTTTGGCCAGAAATGAAAGAGAATATTATTTCAATGGTCCAGCAATTTTATTCCAATAACCTGGAGTTAAAAGGAATTAATAGGGCCAATTTGGTAATGATACCGAAAAAAGATGTGTCTGTGGGAGTTGGAGACTTTCGACCTATTAGTGTGATTAATTTAATCCCAAAAATAATTTCCAAATTGTTGGCAAATAGACTCAGTTACAAACTTTCAGATCTCATTTCGCCAAATCAAACGGCTTTCATCAAAGGGAGGCAAATTGCCGAAAATTTCAACACAACGCGTGAGATCGTTCACCATCTGTCTAAATCAAAAAGAAAGGCAGTATTCATTAAAATTGATTTTGCAAAAGCTTTTGACTCGGTAAGTTGGAA